>ML791179.1:0-21763 GCA_009831015.1 Picea engelmannii
AGAACGAAGATCAAGTTTAGTAAAGAACTGGGCGCCACTCAATTCATCCAAGAGGTCATCAATGACAGGAATGGGAAATTTGTCTTTAATGGTGAGTTTGTTGAGGGTGCAGAAGTCAGGATACATGCGCCAAGAACCTTCTTTATTAAGGACCATGACCACAGGAGAAGAGCAGAAACTCGTATTAGGGCGGATAACACCTACGTTGAGCAGTTCTTGAACCATTTTCTCAATTTCATTTTTTTGAGAAAAGGGGTGACGATAGGGATGTATATTGGGAGGAAGGCTTCTTGGGACAAGGGGAATGGAATGATCGTGAAAACCACGGGAAGGAGGGAGTCCCTGGTGAGTGGAAAAAACCACTTGATGTTTAGAGAGGATGGATTGGAGGTCCTGCAACACAGAGGGTGTCTCAGTTGCTTGTATCACATGGAGTTGGGCAATAACACCATAATGACCTTTTTTTAGCATCTTTTCCATGTGATGGGAACTAATGATCTAAGGGGAATCGGTGGTGATGCCTTGGAACTTATATTATTGGCCCTCCTGGTTGAATTGCATGTTTAATTCCTTAAAATCCATGAGAACGGGACCCAAAGTCCTTAGCCAGTCTGCACCAAACACAATGTCACAACCTCCCATATCGATATCAAACATATGATATTTTAGGTGGTAGTCACCAATTTGGAGACGGATATTTTCACAACGCCCTCCACATTTCACGAACTCGCCATTGGCAATCATGATTTATAAATTATTGCTGCATGGATATAGCAATTAGTTTCTTGGGCAATGTGGCGATGAACAAAATGATGGGTGCTTCCACTATCAACAAGAATGATGACCTTCCTATGCTTGATGTAAATAATTAGCTTGAGGGTTTGGGGAGCACAAAAGCTAGTGAGAGCATTTAGGGAAATGACCAGTTCTAATTCGTGAGGGTATGAGGGAGGGGTTATGTCTGTGGGTTCCGGTGACACAGACACCAAGGGAGCTTCGACATCCTCTTCCGAAAAATCCTTCAAGATGGCCATAAAAAGATTTTGTTCCTTACATTTGTATCCTGGAAAATATTTGTCATCACAATCATAACAAAGGCCTTTGAGTTGGCGTTCAACCATTTCAACCCTGGTCAATTTTTGTATCTTTAGTGAAGTAGAAGGAGGAGTGGGATTTACTGGTTTAGTGCGAGGAATAAAGGAGGGTTTCTGATTTTGAGAAGAGATAACTTGTTGTGCTTCCTTAGATATTTTAGTAGCCTCCACCCAACTCTGAGGCCGAGCCATGAGGACATGGGAACGAATCTCATTCTTGAGGCCACTGATAAAACATTCTCGGAAAAAAGCATCAGACTTGCCCTCTGTACGAAAAGCCAGTCGCTCAAAAGTAGCTATAAAGTCTTCCACTGTGCCAGATTGTTTCAACTTTGTCAAATGGCCTAAATGGTTGGTGTTAGTGTCAAAGCGTTCATAAATATCTACCACAAAGTGTATCCATGCAACATACCCTTGGCGATCAGTTTTTCTCCATTGACACCATTGCCAATGTTCTTGATCTAGATGGAGAACACCATACTGGAGTTTGGCCAACTCATCTGTAATGTCGTACAAAGAGAAATAATGTTCCATTTGAGTTACCCAACCAGTGGGATCTGAGCCATCAAATTTGGTCACATCCACACACGGAAGGCATAGGTCACGCTGAAAGTGATGGGGCTGGAAATTATGGGAATGAGAGGAAGTTTCAACTTCAGTATGAAAAGTTGGGTCAAATAAGGGAGGATCTATAGGGATATGCAGCTTGGTGCAGATCATCGTAGCGACAAATTCAAGCTAGGTAGTAATGTCTTGTTTGAGTTCCTCGATTGAGGCGATGATGGAGGAATGCATGTTTGAATTGATGGTGGCAATATTGGCATTGATTTGTCTCCCTTCTTGTTGGGTCTCTGTGAAATTAGATTGCAAGTTATTGAAGCGAGCTTCCAAGTCTTGGCTACAGGTATGGGCCATGATGACGAGGGGACGAAAAGGGGTAGGTGGGGTCAAACAAATTGTTGAAAAATGATAGGTATGAATGTGAAAAGGGCGAAGAGAGAAATCCAATGAAATAGGTCTCAAATAATGGTACAACAAAATCCAGTTTTTTTTTTTTTTTTTACACCTGCGGAGTTATACTCCGATCTGAAGAATATTGCAGTGATTAAATGCCCAAATGCTTAATCAGGAAGAAATGTGTAGTGATTTGGCAACTCGAATGCAGGAGACACAGTTGTGCGACAATAGATCTTGTTTGTGTTGGTTGTTTTTTTTTTGTTTTCGTCCCCAAAGGTTAGGTATTCAAGGGTTCTATAGACAAGGGTTTGCCCTGTGTTATAGCTCTCTGATTTATGTGCAGGGTCCAACAGTTTTACTCGGCCCAATATCTCAGGGCACCGACTAAGGAGGCTAGACCGTGCACTTAGTTGTACTACTTGACTACCTAGGTACTAGAGAGTATCTTCCCAAGTGTTGTTCTCGGTGGCACTATAACAGTCAGGTAGCCGATCAATTTATCTAAAGAGGGCTTTAGGAAATCTAGGTCGATCTATATACAGGTGTTGTATGATGCGCTACCACTTGAAGGGGTACCGACAAGGGTTACAAGGGTGGCCAACAAATGTGCGCTTAAGTACCACTTGTTTTTCCTACATGTATGAATCCCCGACATGTTGGGTTTATGCGCGTAATGACATATCTTTGTAGCTTAAAGATGTCGGAATACGTCTCTACCCTGAAAAAAAATTAACCCACAATTTTCTGCCGAGGAAAGTACTTTGATACCACTTGTAATATTCCAGATATAAAAAGTACGTAGAACATAAATAAAATGCTAGAAATGGCAGATGAACAACAATATAACTAGAACAACACCACAATAATACCAAAATGATACCAGAATAACACCAGAAAGAGCACTTAGATTATTGAGAGCAATGTTCACTTGCCTCTTCGAGGGGGCAACCTCCAGTCGAGCAGAGCTCTATTACAATAATATCCAAGACAAAATTTCTCATACCATCGACTCCTATTTATAATAAATATGTCTATCAAAAGAACCATCTAGAGGAAGATCCTTCTAGAAGCGAAAGCTTCTATTAGGTTTTATTACATTGGACTTATTCTTCCTTATTGCTAGGACTTATTAATATTGACCTTTATTACATTGAAATATATTATTCTACCTACGTGAGGGGTTAGGTCCCTAACAAAATGGTTGAGCAAAGCTCTCGGAATTGGCCCGCAAAGTTCCTCTCCTCAATGGCTTCCCTACATAAAACTGACTTTGGCTTCACAATTTTATAGAATTTCTCCTCTTCTGAACCTCTTCCAGGTTGCCAAGAACCTCTGGTTTATATACATTTGAAGTGGGCATTAAACTCCCAACTTCCTCCCAATATATGGCCTCAAAAAGGGCTCCAGATCCCCCAATAATGGACAAAATCCATTAAAAACATGCTTAAAATCAAATAAAAATCATAATATAAAATCAAAAACCCAAATTCCAGCCAAAATTGGGCGTAGCCCCTTTTGATTCGGGCCCCTGGTCATATGGCGTTGCCATGTGGCCAAGCACTATGTGTTGGCCCCCTAACCTTCAGATCCAGCCCAAAACTTCCAATCACATGATCATATGCAGGGCCATGTGCCCTAGTCCTTAGCCTCCACACGCCTGCAACAGTTAAGCCCCTGGTCTTCAGCCCCTAGTCGGTCGGGGTTTGCCCCCGCCAACCAGGGCTTATCCATGAAATCACGCCAAGCGCTAATTAAAATATTAATTCACCGATATTCATAACAAGAAACACATGTAGTGCAACCGGCCCACCCGCTTCCCCAAAGTCGCTAGCTCCCACAGAGGTCACAACTTTGAATCGCCTGAGTGGTTATAACAATTCTTTTGACCTAGCCGTCAATGGAAAAATACAGGGTGCCACGTGGCGCCCGACGCCCTCTGATTGGGCCACATGTCGCCCTCTGATTGGTTCATACCAGCATAGTCAGCGGAACAGTCAGCCTACCACGTCACCAGTGTACAGACCAGTCAGCTGCCACATCATCTTTGGTACAACCCTGTCACCTGCCACGTCATCTACCGTACAACAATGTGTCGTGATATGTCATGTTCATATTGCACAGTCACCCTGCCACGTCAACATCCGTATGACCCAACTGTCATCCATATTGCCACATGTCAGCATGTCATTGGGCCGCGTCATGTACGAACTACCACGTGTCATTCGTACAGTGCCATGTGTCAAATCCATACACATGCCTACTCAGCCCGAAAATGTCGAATTTGAGTCAAATCCATACCCATTTATCAAGCCTCTCTACATTGACTTCACCATCATACATGAGTAATTCAAACTTCACATCAAGCTTAAGTAAAGGCATATCATGTTTATGTTTATGGGAATGTTTTCTTGTGGTGGATTTGGAACTTGTATTTGAAGAAGAAGAAGTTGATGGAGAAGAAGGAGGTGAAGGAGGAGGTTTTGGAGGATCATCTCCTTCTTTACTTTTGGCTTTTGAAGATTCACCTAGAATCGGTCTCTTCCGCTCCAAGTAATCATCATATAGAACCAAACCATCTCCGACATGGCAAATAAGGTCTTTTGAAACTCTATCTCGTTATGAGAAAGTCCCTCTTCTGATGCCATATTCTCACTTTGAGAAGTCCTCTTTCTCAATCCAATCTCAGTATTCTCTTCGACAAGATCGCCTTCACCACGATTCAACCTTTCCCTGATAATCATGCAAACTCAAAAACCAACCGTCAACCTGCTCTGATACCACTTGATCCGAAAATGATCTTTTAAAGACTATGGTTAAGTTTTAAAGCATGAGTTCATTAACCGTTTAGGAATTGAAGAAAGAGGAAGAATTAATGACATAACATGGTAGGCATACTAAGATTTGCAGATCTGAAAGTAAGCACAAAGAATCTGCAAACCATAACAACAAAGTTGTTAATGGAGTTCAATAAGATCGCCTACGTCTCTGGGCCTTTGTTTCAGTGGGTGAGGCTTTCTTATTTCTCTTCAAAGCTTCAAAAGTACATCAGAAATGTGTCAAACGGATTACAAACTGGTCTGGCTATGTTCTTCTATACCTCAAGAACCCAACACAACTGACGACATTGAAAACTTTTGAGCGAAGCTCCCGGAATCAGCCCACAAAGTTCCTCTCCTCAATGGCTTCCCTGCATAAAATTGACTTTGGCTTCACAATTTTATAGCATTTCTCCTCTTATGAACCTCTTCCAGATTTCCAAGAACCTTTAGTTGATATAGATTTGAAGTGGGCTTCAACCTACCAACTTCCTCCCAAGATCTGGCCTAAAAAAGGGCTCCATATCCCCCAATAATGGACAAAATCCATTAAAAACATGCTTAATATCAAATAAAAATCATAATATAAAGTCAAAAACCCAAATTCCAGCCAAAATTAGGCACAACCCCTTTTGATCTGGGACCCTGGTCATATGGCGCTTCCATGTGGCCAAGTGCTATGCGTTGGCCCCCTAACCTTCCGATCCAACCCAAAACTTCTGGTCGCATGGTCATATGCAGGGCCATGTGCCCTAGTCCTTAGCCTCCACGTGCCTGCAATAGTTAAGACCCTGGTCTTCAGCCCCTGGTCGGTCGGGGCTGGCTCTCGCCGACTGGGGCTTATCTCTGAAATTCTTCCAAGCGCCAATTCAATTATTAATCCACCCATATTCATTACAAGAAACAGGTGTAGTACAGTCGGTCTGCCCGCTTCCCCTAAGTCGCTAGCGCCCACGCAGGTTATGGGTTCGAATTGCCCGGCTGGTTTTAACAAAGTTTTTGACCTAGCTGTCATTGGCAAAATCCAGGGTGCCACGTGGCACCCTCTAATTGGGCCACATGTTGCCCTCTAATTGGTCCGTACAAGCACAGTCAACATCAAGTCAGCCTACCACGTCACCGTCGTACAACCCAGTCAACTACCACATCAACTTCTGTACAGCCATATCACCTGCCACGTCATCTATCGTACAACCATGTGTCATGCCACGTCACATCTGTACTACACAGTCGCCCTGCCACGTCAGCGTCTGTATGGCCCAACTGTCGTTCATACTGCCACATGTCATCCTTTCATTGATCCACGTCATGTATGGACTGCCACGTGTCATTTGTACAGTGCCATGTGTCAAATCCGTACAGGTGCCAACTCAGCCCCAAAATCCTGAATTTGAGTGACACGTGTCACCTCCTAGTGACGCCACATCATCATGATGACGTCATGTTGATGTCACCTATCGTACTGCTGACGTCAATGTTGACTTGACTGTTGACTTTGACCAGTTGACCTTTTGCCTGTTTGGGAATTTGATCATAACAAGATAACTTTCACATATAGTGTCAGATTGAGGAAAACATTATATGGCCAAAATCAACGCGACGAGACGGACGCAATGGCATTGGTTTTGGTTCATTTCCAAGAACTTTGATTTTTAGGCCTTCCTGGATCCATTTTGGATCACGCCTCTTCACTAAGACCTTTTGGTCCTCCAAAAGGATATTAACCAGTCATCAAGTGCGGGATAGGCCACCCCACTTGTTCTTTGTCTTTAAACTCTGTCATATGCACTTGTCTCATCAAGATCAATTGCAAAACCATGATGACAACTGACAACATATTGTTAGCCACTTGTACTCTTTCACATCTTACTAAAGACACTACTATCCATGTTGAAAATATTAGCAATGATAACATCAGAAATATGACTGCAAATGAGCTAATATGTTTGTAGTACTTGCACGACATTAGCCTATCTTAAAGCAAAGTAGGATTGAACTTCCATTCTACAATCATCTCATGTTCATGCTTAAGATCAATTGTTTGATTTGACACAATTATAGGTGTGTTGCTTACATGAGCTGCCTTCCTTAATTGCTCCATTGTTTGAAGATATTGATTTTCTTTTAAATGATGAGCATGTACAACATATTCATTTCCTTCTTTGATTAAGTGATATTGATTATGTTCCTTGTAGAAGATTAATTTGTGATCATACAAATAAGGATTTTCTAAGACCATTCCACATTCATTGAGCGGCACCACATCACACGTTACCTCATCCACAAATTTTGATGAAATTGCAAACTTTAAAGTGCATTGCTTTGTTATGTGCAATTTATGATTGTTGCTTATCCATTTAAGTGAGTAAAGTTTATGATGCATCTGAGTGTTTAATCCCAATTGTTTAACCACTTCCTCTGAAATCAAGTTAGATTGAGATCCAATATCTATCAATGTGTCGACCTTAGTATGCTTCATTATGACCCTTATGTGAAACAATTTACTTCTAGAATCATATCCATCACCAATTTTACCTGTCAAACCAACTGTTGTGATTTTAGACTCATCACCCGAATCCGATCCTAAGTCTGTTGGTCGTGTTGTTGCTGCAGTGGTTTGCCTCCTTTTTCTCTCTTTGAACCATTTCGGTCTCTTCTCGGGATGCAATTGCCAGCAATGGTCATCATGATGCCCTTCTTTCTTGCAATGCTTGCAAGAGACATTCTCTTCCTTTCTAGTCACTGAATTTGGTTTATTGCCATTCCACTTTCGTTTGTCCTCTTTTCTTGAAGACGATTCCCCTGATACACAAACTCATGTTTTCCCTGCCTCAATGTATGTTGCTTGAACATAAACCTCAACAAGATTAGTAGGTCCAAACATAAATACAGTATTACGAATGTGTGCAAGTAAACCTCCTATATACTTCATAAGAGTTTCTTGGGTATGTAATGGAATGTCTAACATTAATGCCATCTTACAAAATTCATCTGTGTATTCTTGCACTGTTTTTCCCTTTCTTAGTTTAAGACCTTTCCGTTCGATTAAAACCTTCTCTTTATAGCCCAAAGGATAAAATTACTTTTTAAGTGCATAGACAAAAACTTGCCATGATGGAAATACATTATCGACTTGTTGCATGCCATTTTGCAACTTGCTTTGTCACTAGATGAGTGTTGTGCCTGCAAGTCGAAGCGATGTCAATTTGATTTGAGTTTCCTCATCTTTGATTTGTTGCACATTGCAATAAACTTCCATCTGTCTGACCCAATTATCAAGCCTCTTTGCATTAACTTCACAATCATACATGGGTAATTCAAACTTCAAATCAAGCTTAAGTAAAGGCATATCATGTTTATGTTTATGGGAATGTTTTCTTGCGGTAGATTTGGAGCTTGTACTTGAAGAAGAAGAAGTTGATGGAGAAGAAGGAGGTTTTGGAGGACCCTCTCCTTCTTCACTTTTGGTTTTTGAATATTCACCTAGAATTGGTCTCTTCCGCTCCAAGTAATCATCATATAGAACCTTCACCATCTCTGACATGGAGAAGAAGGTCTTTTGAAACTCTATCTCGTTATGAGAAAGTCCCCCTTCTGATGCCATCTTCTCACTTTGAGAAGTCCCCTTTCTCGATCCAATCTCAGGATTCTCTTCGACATGCTCGCCTTCACCACGATTCAGCCTTTCCCTGGTAATCATGCAAACTCAAAAACCAACTGTCAGCCTGCTCTGATACCACTTGATCTGAAAATGATCTTTTAAAGACTATGGTTAAGTTTTAAAGCATGAGTTCATTAACCATTTAGGAATTGAAGAAAGAGGAAGAATTAATAATATAACATGGCAGCCATAATAAGATATGTAGATATGAAAGTAAGCATAAAGAATCCGCAAACCATAACAACAAAGTTGTTAATTTAGTTCGGCAAGATCGCCTACGTCTCCAGGCCTTTGTCTAAGTGGGTGAGTCTTTCTTAGTTCTCTTCAAAGCTTCAAAAATACATCAGAAAGGTGTCAAACAGATTATAAACTGGTATGGCTGTGTTCTGCTAGACCTCAAGAACCCAACACAACTGACGGCACCGAAAGCGGTTGAGCGAAGCTCCAAGAATTTGCCTGCAAAGTTCCTCTCCTCAATGGCTTCCCTGCATAAAATTGACTTTGGCTTCACCATTTTATAGCATTTCTCCTCTTCTGAACCTCTTCCAGGTTGCCAAGAACCTCTGGTTTATATACATTTGAAGTGGGCATCAACCTCCCAACTTCCTCCCAAGATCTCGCCTCAAAAAGGGATCCATATCCCCCAATAATGGACAAAATAAGAGACGGGGGACTAAACTCCACTAGTTAGGGAAAGGGAGGGGCCTAAAAGTTAAGAAAAAGGGCTAAGCTAGGGAGCTTAAGCCAAAAAGGAATATTATATTAATATTTCTTTAAAATATAAAGTATGGATAATTATTTTATCCAAGTTCTAAAGTTGGGGCCAAGTGGGCCAAAGTAGCTCCCAACATGACAAGTGTCAAGTTGGGGACATGCATACATATTGTTGGGACTTAGTTCATTTCCAGACACTCTTCTATCATTGAGTCATCCACTAAATCATCCATGAGCATGCAGACACCCATAGAGCTATCTTTCGTACCTTCATGACCATACCTGAACCTGTATCCATGGCCATTTTGTGAGGGTGTAGTTGGTTAGCTTGTGTGTTGGATTGAAGAAGTGGGTTGTCAGGCCCATGGGATATTGAAGAGGCGGGTTGTCAGGCCCGTGAGCAATTCTCTGAGTGAGAGAATTGCTGGGAATTGATTCCCTGAAGGTGCTAAACTGTAGCTACAGTGCTCTGAGACTTCTTGTCCGGCCTGTTGCTGAAGCCCATAAAGGAAGTGGGGCAGCCGAAGGACTGTTGAGTAGAGAAGGGGCACACTTCCTGGGTGGGACATGCATGTGGGGAATGAGGGACTATAGGTTGTTAGTTTGAGTTGACACCTGTGACAAAGTCTTTCCTGTTGTCTATGAGCCTTTAGCTTGGTTAGGAATCCCTTTACCCGGGTGGAGTTTAGTCCCAGCTCGAGGGTGACTCACTGTTGAGAGTGATGAACAATGTGGTCTAAGGCTAGGAGATTTGTGGAAGGTCTGCACGCAGTTGGTGACATTATTACCAAGATAAGTGTCAATTGTGTGATAAATTTACATGCTGCATTGTTATCTACATGTTTATTTTTATGGGTTGTCATATGTGCGGTTATAACTGTGTTTATTTTTATGGGTATTTCCTGTATATGTTGCATGTATATGTTTACTGTTATTTCAGTGTGAATCCATGTATTTACAGATGTATTTGTATGTTCACGTTTTATATATAATGCTTCCGCAAGAGTTCTATGTGTATGTATCTTAATTGCATGTAGTTCAAAAAAGTTATGTGGCATAGCTCAGTTGGATATTGGGTATGTTACAGTATGTTCCGCAAAGAGAACAGTAAGAGTTCTCTGGCGTAGCGTGGCCCGGCATGGATGGTCGGGGACGTTACAAATATAGTTTCGTCCTAACCATGAGAAGAGAATAAGTAAATTGATAGTGATGGGCTGGCAAAACAAGATATTAGTGACAAGGAAACGGTCGGGATTTGAAAATAGCACCAACCAAAATAAGACAATGGGTACTAAGTGCACAGTAGCCTTTCCATTCAGGTCAGGAGAGACAAAAGAGTGTGAACAGTGGCTGGTGGTTCCCCTCTCCTCCAGCTTCACTTGATTGAAGGAAACATAAAGTAAGTCGAGATGGTTGTCTTACCTACGTCGTAATTTCTACCACATGCCCTCATCTCAATCGGTATCGCTGGCACATAAATCAATCTGAGTTTTCATGATTCTGGACTATTGAGGATTAAGAGAGGTGCTAATCAAATTGGTGCCCTACTCTTTGTATTCTGATCAATCGTCAATGGTGAGTGTGTTCTACCTTCCCTCTGCCCTTAACCCTCTATCCTTTCACCTTACCTATACGTATCAATATCAAAGACAACAATTGACCCAACAACTTCCCTAGCACAGATGCATGTAAAGAGGGACTTGGTGGAGTCCTCAGTCAAAATGGGTTTGTTATATGTTACGAATCAAGGAAGTTGAAGGAGCATGAAAGACACCATGCCCCTCATGATTTGGAGCTGGCAGCCATAGTGCATGCCTTGAGGAAATTGAGACACTACCTCATGGGAAAAAGGTTTGAGCTAAGAACAGACCATAATGGTCTGAAATATTTATTTGATCAGCCAACTCTAAATGATAGGCAAAGCAGATGGTTAGAATTTCTGAGCGAATATGACTTGGATATAAAGCATATGAAAGGGAAAGAGAACAAAGTAGTTGATGCACTCAACAGAAGAGTGCATGAAATGCATGCTACAACCATTAGCATGTACCAATCATATTTAAAACCCAGAATTATAGAGGCTGCCAAATCAAATTTGCAATACAAAGAATTAGTGGAAAAATTACAACAAGGTATTTTGCAGCAGAAAATTGAAGAATATAAGCTAGATAATGATGAAATTCTCAGGTACAGGGGAAAAATTTATGTACCAAATTCTCAGGAGTTGAAAAATCTGATATTGAGAGAAATGCATAATGTGCCTTATGCTGGCACCCAGGATATCAAAAAACTATTGTAGTTGTCAAAAGCCAATATTATTGGTCAGGCATGAAGAAAGAGGTTACTGATTTTATTGCCAAATGTTTGGAATGTCAAAAGGTAAAGGCTAAGCATAGACACCCAGTTGGTTTTCTACAACCATTACCCATTCCTGAGTGGAAATGGGAAGTTGTAACCATGGATTTCATCACTAAACTGCCCAGAACAAACAAGCAACATGATTCTATCATGGTGGTGGTGGATAAGCTTACTAAAGTTGCCTATTTTATTCCAGTTAAGCTCACTCGCAAGGCAACGAACATTGTTGATGTTTATATGAGGGAAATTGCTAGATTACATGGCATACCCAGGACAATTGTGTTTGACAGAGATCCACAATTTACCTCAAAATTTTGGAAAGGGTTATTTAATGGATTTGGAACAAATTTGAATTTTAGTACAGCTTATCATCCAAAATCAGATGGACAAACAGAGAGGGTGAATGAAGTGATTGAAGATATGTTGAGGATGTATGTGATAGATAAACCATCAAAATGGGAAGACTACCTACACTTGATAGAATTTGCTTATAACAATGGGTACCAAGCATCTCTAAAGATGAGCCCACTTGAGGCACTTTATGGCAGAAAGTGCAACACTCCGGTAAGTTGGGATAACCCAACAGATAGAGCAGTGGTTGGCCCAGATTTACTCAGGGAAATGGAGGAGCAAATTATAAAAATAAAACAAAATTTAAAGGGTGCCCAAGACAGGCAGAAAAACTATGTTGATAAAGGCAGAACTCACAGGGAATTTAAAGTGGGTGACCATGTATTCTTGAAAGTGAAGGCCAACAGAAGTTCCCTGAAGTTGGAAAATTGTTCAAAGTTGGCAGCTCGCTGTTGTGGGCCATTTGAAATCCTAGAGAGGATTGGTCCATTTGCTAATATGATTGCATTGCCTACATCTATGTCTGTTCATAATGTATTCCATGTGTCATTGCTAAAGAAATATATACTTGATGCTAATCATGTTATTGATTGGAATGTGATTCAGGTGGAGCAAGAAGGTGCTTTTCAAGTGCATCCGGTACGCATTCTGGACCGAAAAATCAAACAGCTATGGAATCGAGCCATAGGGCTTGTAAAGGTTCAATGGACCTGGTACAGTCCTGAGGACTCTACTTGGGAACATGAGGATGCAATGCGGGCAGAATACCCACATCTTTTTGAGGATTTTTGAAATTTTGTTGCACATGGGTACATGATGCATTGAGGACAGTGCATAAATAAGGGGAGGGGATTGTAATATCCCTAAGGCCAAACCCAATTGTAAATGTAAATGCAAATGTACTTAAGCCGGTGAGTTGTCTGACATCATTTTGTATGCACCTCTCATGGCATAATGCGTGCATGTACTGCATAGTGAAATGAAGAAGTGTGCACATTCCAGGATACCGCGTGCATCATCTTAAGTGCGCGCGATTGTGAGGCCAGCGAGCCTTTGTGTATATGGTATGTTTCATAGGCTGGTGAGCCAGTTATTATAAGCTAGGATGCTTATGTTTTGATTAGGTCGGAGAGCCTAGATGTTAAAGGCCAGTGCGCCTATTTTTGTATATGTCTCATAATTAATATAAAATGCATCGCTGTGCATAGACCGACCACGATAAAAGAGATGGGGGACTAAACTCCACTAGTTGGGGAAAGGGAGGGGCCTAAAAGCTAAGGAAAAGGGCTAAGCTAGGGAGCTTAAGCCAAAAAGGAATATTATATTAATATTTCTTTAAAATATAAAGTATGGATAATTATTTTATCCAAGTTCTAAAGTTGGGGCCAAGTGGGCCAAAGTAGCTCCCAACATGACAAGTGTCAAGTTGGGGACATGCATACATATTGTTGGGACTTAGTTCATTTCCAGACACTCTTCCATCATTGAGTCATCCAGTCAATCATCCATGAGCATGCAAACACCCATAGAGCTATCTTTCGTACCTTCATGACTGTACCTGAACCTGTATCCATGGTCATTTTGTGAGGGTGTAGCTGGTTAGCTTGAGAGTTGGATTGAAGAAGCGAGTTATCAAGCCTGTGGGATATTGAAGAGGCGGGTTGTCAGGCCCGTGAGCAATTCTCTGAGTGAGAGAATTGTTGGGAATTGATTTCCTGAAGGTGCTAAACTACAGCTACAGTGCTCTGAGACTTCCTATCTAGCCTGTTGCTGAAGCCCAAAAAGGAAGTGGGGCAGCCGAAGGACTGTTGAGTAGAGAAGGGGCACACTTCCTGGGTGGGACAGGCATGTGGGGAATGAGGGGTTGTAGGCTGTTAGTTTGAGTTGGCACCTGTGACAGAGTCTTTCTTATTGTCTATGAGCCTTTAGCCTTGTTAGGAATCCCTTTACCCGGGTGGAGTTTAGTCCCAGCTCGAGGGTGACTCACTGTTGAGAGTGATGAACAGTGTGGTCTAAGGCTGAGAGGTTCGTGGAAGGTCTGTATGTAGTTGGTGACATTATTACCAAGATAAGTGTCAATTGTGTGATAAATTTACATGCTGCATTGTTATCTACATGCTTATTTTTAAGGGTTGTCATATGTGTGGTTATAACTGTGTTTATTTTTATGGGTATTTCATGTATATGTTTACTATTGTGTATTTACAGATGTATTTGTATGTTCACGTTTTATATATAATGCTTCCGCAAGAGTTATGTCAGTATGTATCTTAATTGCATGTAGTTCAAAAAAGTTATGTGGCATAGCTTAGTTGGATACTGGGTATGTTATAGTATGTTCCGCAGAGAGAACAATAAGAGTTCTTTGGCGTAGCGTGGCCCAACATGGATGGTTGGGGACGTTACAAATTGGTATAAAGCAGGCTTAAAATCAAATAAAAATCATAATCTAAAGTCAAAAACCCAAATTCCAACCAAAATTGGGCGCAACCCCTTTTGATCAGGGCCCTTGGTCATATGGCTCTACCATGTGGTCAAGCTCTATGCGCTCTCCCCCTTACCTTCCGATGCAGCCCAAAACTTCCGATCGCATGGTCATATGCAGGGCCATGTGCCCTAGTCCTTAGCCTCCACGCACCTTGAACAGTTAAGCCCTTGGTCTTTAGCCCCTGGTCGGTCGGGGCTGGCCCCCGCCGACCGGGGCTTATCCCTGAAATCGTGCCAAGTGCTAATTCAAATATTAATCCGCCCATATTCATAACAAGAAACACGTGTAGTGCAGCCAGTTTGTCCGCTTCCCCGAAGTCGCTAACGCCCACGGAGATCACGAGTTCGAATCGCCCGGGTGGTTATAACAAATTTTTTGACCTAGCTGTCATTGGAAAAATCCAGGGTGCCACATGGCACCCTTTGATTGGGCCACATGTCGCCCTTTGATTGGTCCGTACCAACACAGTCAGCGTCCAGTCATCCTGCCACGCCACCGCCGTACAACCCTGTCACGTGCCCAGTTACCTGCCATGTCATATGTCGTACAACCATGTGTCGTGCCATGTCACGTCCGTACTGCACAGTCACCTTGCCACGTCAACATTCTTACATCCCAGTTGTTGTCTGTACTGCCATGTGTCAACCTGTTATTGAGCCACGTCATGTACAAACTACCATGTGTCATCGTACAATGCCACATGTCAAATCCGTACAGGTGCCAACTCAGCCCGAAAATGTCAAATTTCAGTGACACGTGTCACCTTCTGGTGATGCCATCTCAACATGATGATGTCATGTTGACTTCACCTGTCGTACTTCTCATGTCAGCATTGACTTAACTGTTGACTTTGACCAGTTGACTTTTTACCTATCTGGGAATTTGATCAGAACCCGATAACTTTCGCATATGGTGTCTGTTTGAGGAAAAAATTATATGTCCAGAATCAATGCAACGAGACGGACACAATGGCGTTGGTTTCATCTGATTCCAATAACTTTTATTTTTAGGCCTTCCTGGATCCATTTTGGATCACACCTCCGCACTAAGACCTTTTGGTCCTCCAAAAGGATATTAACCAGTCATCAAGTGCGGGATAGGCCACCCCACTTGTTCTTTGTCTTTAAACTCTGTCATGTGCACCTGTCTCATCAAGATCAATTGCAAAACCACCATGACAACTGATAGCATATTGTTATCCACTTGTACTCTTTCACATCTTACTAGAGCCACTACCATCCATGTTGAAAACATTAGCAATGATAACATCAGAAATATGACTGTAAATGAGCTAATATGTTTTAGTACTTGCATGACATTAGCTTATCTTGAAGCAAAGTATGATTGAACTTCCATTCTACAATCATCTCATGTTCATTCTTAAGATCAATTGCCTGATTTGGCACAATTATAGGTGTCTTGCTTGGATGAGTTGCCTTCCTTAATTGTCCATTGTTTGAAGAGATTGATTTTCTTTTAAGTGATGAGCATGTACAACATATTCCTTTCCTTCTTTGATTAAGTGATATTGATTATGTTCCTTGTAGAAGATTGCTTTGCCATCATACAAATAAGGACTGCCTAAGACCATTCCACATTCATTGAGTGGCACCACATCACATGTTACATCATCCACAAATTTTGATGAAATTGGAAACTTTAAAGTGCATTGCTTTGTTATGTGCAATTTATGATTGTTGCTTATCCATTTAAGTGAGTAAGGTTTATGATGCATCTGAGTGTTTAATCCCAATTGTTTAACCACTTCCTCTGAAATCAAGTTAAATTGAGATCCACTATCTATCAATATGTCAACCTTATTATGCTTCATTATGACCCTTATGTGAAACAATTTACTTCTAGAATCATATCCATCACCAATTTTACCTGTCAAACCAACTGTTGTGATTTTAGACTCATCACCCGAATCCGATCCTAAGTCTGTTGGCCGTGTTGCTGCTGCAGCTGTTTGCCTACTTTTTCTCTCTTTGAACCATTTCGGTCTCTTCTCGGGATGCAATTGACAGCAATGGTCATCATCATGCCCTTCTTTCTTGCAATGCTTGCAAGAGAGTTTCTCTTCCTTTCTAGTCATTGAATTTGCTTTCTTTCCATTCCCCTTCCGATTGTCCTCTTTTCTTGAAGACGATTCCCCTGATACACCAACTCTTGTTTTCCCTACCTCAATGTATGTTGCTTGAAAAGAAACCTCATCAAGATTAGTAGGTCCAAACATAAATACTGTGTTACGAATGTGTGAGGGTAAACCTCCTATATACTTCATAAGAGTTTCTTGGGTATGTAATGGAATTTTTAACATTAATGCCATCTTACGAAATTCATCTATGTATTCTTGCACTGTTTGTCCCTTTCTTAGTTTAAGACCTTGCCATTCAATTAAAGCCTTCTCTTTATAACCCAAATGATAAAATAGTTTTTTAAGTGTAGAAACAAAAACTTGCCATGATGGAAATACATTACCCACTTGTTGCGTGCCATTTTGCAACTTGCTTTGTCACCAGATGAGTGTTGTGCCTGCAAGTCGAAGCAATGCCAATTTGATTTGAGTTGCCTCCTCTTTGATTTGTTGCACATTGCAATAAACTTCCATTTGTCTGACCCATTTATCAAGCCTCTCTACATTGACTTCACCATCATACATAGGTAATTCAAACTTCACATCAAGCTTAAGTAAAGGCATATCATGTTTATGTTTATGGGAATGTTTTCTTGCGGTGGATTTGGAACTTGTACTTGAAGAAGAAGAATTTGATGGAGAAGAAGGAGGTGAAGGAGGAGGTTTTAGAGGATCCTCTCCTTCTTCACTTTTGGCTTTTGAAGATTCACCTAGAATCGGTCTCTTCTGCTCCAAGTAATCATCATATAGAACCTTCACCATCTCCGACATGATGAAGAAGGTCTTTTGAAACTCTATCTCGTTATGAGAAAGTCTCTCTTCTGATGTCATCTTCTCACTTTGAGAAGCCCTCTTTCTCGATCCAATCTCAGGATTCTCTTCGACAAGATCGCCTTCACCACGATTCAGCCTTTCCCCGGTAATCATGCAAACTCAAAAACCAACCGTCAACCTACTCTAATACGACTTGATCTGAAAATGATCTTTTAAAGACTATGGTTAAGTTTTAAAGCATGAGTTCATTAACCATTTAGGAATTGAAGAAAGATGAAGAATTAATGATATAACATGGAAGCCATAATAAGATATGCAGATCTGAAAGTAACACAAAAAATCAACAAACCATAACAACAAAGTTGTTAACAGAGTTCGACAAGATCACCTATGTCTCTGGGGCTTTGTCTCAGTGGGCGAGGCTTTCTTATTTCTCTTCAAAGCTTCAAAATTACATCAGAAAGGTGTCAAAAGGATTAAAAAATGGTTTGGCTATGTTTTGCTAGACCTCAAGAACCCAATACAACTGACGACACTGAAAATGGTTGAGCAAAGCTCCCGAAATTGGCCCACAAAGTTCCTCTCCTCAATGGCTTCCCTGCATAAAACTGACTTTGGCTTCACAATTTTATAGCATTTCTCCTCTTATGAACCTCTTCCAGGTTGCCAAGAACCTCTGGTTTATATACATTTGAAGTGGGCATCAACCTCCGAACTTCCTCCCAAGATCTAGCCTCCAAAAGGGCTCCAGATCCTCCAATAATGAACAAAATCCATTAAAAACATGCTTAAAATCAAATAAAAATCATAATATAAAGTCAAAAACCCAAATTCCAGCCAAAATTGGGTGCAACCCCTTTTGATCCGGGCCCCTGGTCATATGGCACTGCCATGTGGGCAAGCGCTGGCCCCCTAACCTTCCGATCCAGCCCAAAACTTTCGGTCACATGGTCATATGCAGGGCCATGTGTCCTAGTCCTTAGCCTCCACGCGTCTGCAACAGTTAAGCCCCTGGTCGGTCATGGCTGGCCCTTGTCGACCAGGGCTTATCCCTGAAATCATGCCAAGTGCTAATTCAAATATTAATCCACCGATATTCATAACAAGAAACACGTGTAGTACAGTCGGTCTGCCCGCTTCCCCGAAGTCGCTAGCGCCCACGAAGGTCACGGGTTCAAATCAACCGGGTGGTTATAATTTTTTTTTTTACCTAACCGTCATTGGAAAAATCCAGGGTGCCACATGGTGCCCTCTGATTTGTCCATGTGTCGCCCTGTGATTGGTCCGTACTAGCATAGTCAATGTCCAGTCAGCTTGCCACATCACCGTCGTACAGCCCAGTCAGCTGCCACGTCAGCTTCCGTACAACCCTATCACCTGCCACGTCGTCTGTCGTACAACCACGTTATGTCTGTACTGCACAGTCACCCTGCCACGTTAGCATCTGTACGACCCAACTATCATCTGTACTGCCACGTGTCAGCATGTCAGTGGGCCACGTGCCATCCGTACAGTGCCACGTGTCAAATTCGTACAAGTGCGAACTCAGTCTGAAAATGATGAATTTGAGTGACATGTGTCACCTCGTGGTGACGCCGCATCAGCTTGATGATGTCATGCTGACGTCACTTGTCATACTGTTGATGTCAGTGTTGACTTGACTGTTGACTTTTTCCTTGTTTGGGAATTTGATCAGAACGCGATAACTTTCGCATACAGTGTCTGTTTGAGGAAAAAATTACATGGCCGGAATCAGTGTGATGTGATGGATGCAATGGCGTTGGTTTCGTCCGATTCCGAGAAATTTAATTTTTAGGCCTTCCTGGATGCATTTTGGATCAGTACCCCTTCAGGTAGTACCGAATTAGATAGCACCTGTATACGACCATTCAATCCCACGTACACTAGGGTATATAGGGAATCCCATAGGTCTCCTAAAACTAACTATAAATTAGCTAAACAAATTCCTAACTACTATAGTGTCACCGAGAACAACACTTGGAAAGACTACTCTTGCGCACTTGGGTAATCGAGTAGTACAAATAGGGGTACGATTGAGCCTCCTTAGTTAGAGCCCTGAGATATTAGGTCGAGTACTACTATTGGACCTCGCTGGTATGTCAGAGATATATAACACAGGGCAATCCCTTGCCCATAGGAACCCTCAAAACCCTAACCCTTGTTGTTGGAACAAAACATAATAGAAATAGAATGAAAATTTTACACATCTAGTGTGCACAACCCTACTTCCTGCATCTAGGCCATGAAATTCCTACACAATTTTAACTATTTAGAATTTAGGCATTTTGTCACTGCAGTATTATTCATACATGAGTATAAAAAAAGAGTATAGTGGTCCCATTGACACCCTTATTTGGGACCTATCCCATTGGATTCATCTCTTCACATAGATTGTCATGGCACCCCTCTCTCGTAATCCTTTTTTCTATTGACCCACCCACTCTCCTCGACACCCTTATTTGGGACCTATCCCACTAGATTCCTCTCTTCGCACTGATTGTTGTGGTACCCCTCTCTCATAATCCTATTTTTTTATGGACCCACCCACCCTCCTTGACACCCTTATTTTGGACCTATCCCATTAGATTCCTCCCTTTGCACTAATCATGGTGATACCACTCTCTCATAAGTCCTTTCATACAAACCCACTAGCCCTATTCTTACCCACTTACCTTCCAAATGGCCCACACCTGCAACCAAGATCTTTGCCAATGTCTTATTCCCTTGGTCCAAGCCCATGAGCATACCATGAAAGATATCTCTAACCTTAATTCAAATATTGCTACCATAAATTCTCAACTCACCGAACTAGACACCATAAATTACCAACTCACCCAACTGGACATCCTCTCTGATGATGTGGACAAGTGGACAACAATGATTAATGAATCCCACAGTCCTATCTCCTTTGCACAATCTTCACACCAAGAGGGCGTTGACTCATCCCATTCCATGGCCTTTCAATCCAACCCCCTTACTCGTGACCTGCGTCTTCCAAAAGTTGAGGTGAATAAATTTGATGGCTCTGACCTCACGCGCTAGATAACTCAAATGGAACATTATTTCTCCTTGCATGGCATCACTGATGACTTGATCAAATTTTGTATTGGTGTCCTTTATTTAGATCCCGAATGATGGCAATGGTGGCAATGGCGTAAAAATTCACACAAAGGGTATATTGCTTGGACCTAGTTTGTAGCAGACCTTTATGAATGCTTTGACACAGACACGCATCATTTGGGATGTTTGACCAAGCTTAAATAGTCTAGTATAGTGGAAGAATACACTGTTGTTTTTTAGCAATTGGATTTCTGAACTGAAGGCATATCTGACACTTTCTTTCGTGAATTCTTTATTAGTATCCTTAAGGATGACATCCGAGCTCATGTCCTAATGGATTTCCCCCAGACTTGGCTTGAAGCTACTCACTACACCAAAGAAGCACAACATGTAGTCTCTTCTCAAATCAGAAAGCCATCCTTTATTCTTTGTTTCCGGCCCACCAATCCAGCCCCTCCTTCCCCACCTTTTAAGACCATGAAATTAACCCAGACATAAATGGTTGAACACCAACTTAAGGGTCTTTGCTATAATTGTGATAAAAAATATTTTCTAGTCCACAAATGTAAGGAGCAAAATCTTTTTATCCCTATTTTTGAGGAAATTTATGAAGAGGATGGTGAATTTTCCCCTTCCAAAGCGCTACCCAGGACTGATGATCGTAGTTCGCCCTCTGATCCACTAGAAGTTGAACCAGTTATCTCTTTGAATCCTCTCACTGGTATCTCAACTCCCCAAACCCTTAAGTTAATTGGCTATATCAAGCATCATAAATTCATTATCCTAGTCGACAATGGCAACACCATAATTTTGTTCATCGTTGAATTGCTCAAGAGACACTGTATTATATTTGTGCAATCAATAACTTTCAAATCACGATTGCTAATGGCAGTTCCATGAAGTGTGGGGGTCGTTGTGAAAATGTGCACCTGGAAATTGGTCATTATAACCTAAAATCCCACACGTTTTCTATTGACATGGGTGGTTGCGACATTGTTCTAGGTGTTGAATGGTTATGCACACTAGGCCCCATCACCATAGACTTCAAGGAATTAACCATGAGTTTCCAACATGATGGACAAAATTACCAATTCTGAGGCATCATGGCCGGTTCCCTTGAGGTTATCAGTTCACACAAAATGGAGAAACTCCTAAAAAAAGGTCATTTCGACGTTATTTCCCAATTCCATGCCATTCAAGTAGTTGAGACCCCCTCACACGCTATTCATCCCAACCTACAATTTATCCTCTCCAAACATCAATATGTTTTTGACAACCCTTAAGGACTCCCACCTTCCCATGGCCCCCATGATCATTCCATTCCACTTTTCC
>ML791179.1:21863-46526 GCA_009831015.1 Picea engelmannii
AGAGGACTTACTAGAAGGTTTCACTTATAGAAGGTTCCTCCTTTATAAGGGGAATACTAGTAGAAAACTATTGTTATGTATAAAGACAACTTTTAATAAATAATGCCTAGTGTGAATGAAATAAATGTAAGAGGACTTACTAGAAGGTTCCTCCTCTAGAACATTCTTATGTGGATGGTAGCACTATATAAAGGGGTTCAAACAATGTAATGGGAAGTCAAGAAATAATGTATTTGGAGCGTGTAGAGTTACCTTCCTTGTGTTGCAATGGTTTCCAACCTTAAATTCTACCCTTCTGTCGATTTTTTTGTTTAATCTTGACAACATAACAGTAAGAAGTGCCCAACAAAGAAATGTGTAAAAACCCCATTTATGTTTAGATGTATCTGTGTAGTTTTTGCATTATTTTGAAACCAAGTGCAAATTAAAGTCCCTAATACCTAGTTTTGTACAGAGGGTATGAGAGGTGTTAGTGCACTCTATCAGAGTACAATATTTACCTCAACAAAAGCATCTATCTCATGCACTAATCTTCATAGTTTCCAAAATGTAAATACTCCTCATTAAGGGAAATGGCAAATTCCTCCCAAGTGGTTTTGTCATATAGAGTTCAAAATCTCTAACATGTTTAACACAATAAGTATCTCACCAATTTTTGGCACGGGGAAGGGACTTCAAAAGTGTGAAAGTAATATTTTCACTACTAGAAAAGTTGTGAATAGAGAAATAACCCTCTAGTAGATTTAACCATCTCTCCAAAGCTCATGCATCTATCTTGACTTTAAATAAAGGGATATTAAAATTAACTTTTATCTTGAAGGGTGTTGTTCCTTCAAAATCACTACTTATTGAAGGTGCCTTTGTTGCTAATGGGAGTTTTTGAAGGATCAAGGTGAAATGGTTCATCATCTTGTTCCTTTGTCTCTCAAGGAATTCTTATAGCAACAACTTGATATGATATCTTGCTCCATTGTCTTTCTTTACTTCATCTACCATGGGAGGCTGCTTGGCTATGCAAGGGAAGTCTTAACTAGGGTCAATGAGTTTGAGGCCCAACTCCTTGTACCCAAACCTTGCCAAGGACATTCACAAAGAAATCATAGAGAGTGGATTGCTTTGATACCATTGATCCATATTGAATTGAGAACAAAATGAAATAATACAATTTTGTAGAGAAAACACAAGATACAATGTTCAAAGTAGAGTTTTATAGCAAAATCAAATAATATTAATGAATCAACAAGTGAAAAACACTATAATGCACATAGTAATACAAAGTGGCTAGAGTGGTGGTAACCTATATATGAGAAGAGATGTCGTGGCTACATTTTTTGCAAAAAAACCCATAATAAGAGCCTCAAACTTCATTTTATAATGATGCCCCAAAACCCTAATATGTAAGAACCCTAACCCTAACATGACTAGGGTTGAGTTAGATGAGTTTTCACTATCTTAAAAAAGGGGAACTTTTTGGGATCATAAATTTTCAGTTAGGACTTTGTTTTGGGTCTTTTTTTGCTCGTTAGAAAGAACATTGGTAAATTGAGTTAGGTCTCCAACACAACGATGCAACTGCCTCGAAAAATGCATAAAAAGACCCTAAAAAATGGTTGAAAAATCACGATCCAAAAATCTCTAATGTCCTAATTATTTTTGAGATGGCCTTAAATGATCACCTAAATTAGAAGTATCATATTTAACAATAAAAGACCTTGAATTTTCATAAATTATTTCCATGATCACCTAAATAAGGAGTATCATTTTTAACAATAAAATGGATTTTCATGAATTAGTTCCATGAATGTTCCTCCATCTATTATTTCCCAACATCATTTTCATTATACTCACACCATTCTATATTTTAAAATCCATTAGGAAAGGTATTAAATCTTGGGATGTCCCTATTACGAGGAGTTTTACGCAAAAATCCTCGTTTCCTCTTTTAATATATGGACCCACTAAGTTATTTTTCCTCATACCATCTCGACATATGGGTATTAGCCAAATAAATATTCAACAATTTCATTATTAGAAAGTTAGAGTGGTATGGGGTTAAGGCTAATAATTTTAACATAACTTTTTAAAAATAGATTCCAATATTTTTTTAAATATTATGTTTCAATTCAAATTAACTGATACCTAGGAATGTCGGGAGTTAAGTGGCTTGATGTTGGATTTAGCCTAGTTTAGTTAGAGATAATTTTTCTTTTCGAATTCCGATGGTTAAAAAGACAAACCAATATATATGGATTGCGGAATTCAAGGTGCAAATTGGTACCATTAGGGTTGGGGTAGGGAAGGGCTCAAAATTAAGAAGAGGCAGAGGGAAATGAAGAGTAATGGAGGACTGCCGGGGAGAACAAAAGCAGAAGCAGCAGAGGGAGAAGTGCAGAGGAGGGTGTGAGAGACCCGCTAATGTATGTCTCTGCAATGTCTTGCCATCCGAAGCTCTCGAGACTTCAACGCGCATTATCATATTGCAGCACCCACATGAACTTCGCCACAAACTATCAACAGTCCCCCTTATCCAAAAATGTCTCCACAATTCCCAAGTTATAGTCGGCCGTCGACTGCATATGGGTTCCTCACCAATCCTCGATGCTATTTGCAGCCAATCTGATGCAGAGAAATCCAAGTGCGGCCACGTTCTCTTTCTATTTCCCGGCGAAGAAGCAACGGATTTAGAGACATGGATTTCCAATCGAGCACAATCAGGTATGCCCGATCATCCTCCTCAAATTGAGAATGAAAATGGTGGGATTTTGTTATTGTTGATAGTTATTGATGGGACATGGCAGCATGCGAAGGAGATGGTTAAGGCAAGCATGGCTTTCCTGAGCAGTATCAATGCCTTCCAAGTTTGTCTACCATATGACCGGAATACACAAGGGCATAGCATGTGGAATTCCGATCTAATTCTGAGAAAAGAGCCATTTGGGGGTTGTGTGAGCACAATAGAGGCTGTTGCACGTTCCTTAAGAATTCTGGAACCCACACCCTTTGCTGTTGAGATTGAGCATAGACTTCTGTCCGTGTTGCGTGCTATGGTTGCGTTCCAATCCCATAATTTGAAGAAGCCCATGAAACCTCGCCCTAGACTACACAAGAAAGGCCACTGCCCAACGGCTACATGAAGAAAAAACAAGTATGTGTGTATTCTGTAGCATTGTAGGTCACATCTCAGTCATTATCAGAGCGTGTGTTGATGCCAGTCAGCAGCAATGCTGAAACAAGAAATTCGTTCGGCCACTTAGAACAACAACTGCATTGCTTTTTTCCATGGAATGTATTAAGGTTTGGGGTTTGTGTCATGACAATTCCTTCCTTTCTCAAGTCACCTGTTGTTGTGATGATTTTTTTACTTTGTTACTGACAATTCAAATCGAACCCCCTGATTACTAAAGAGGTGTGTCACGGCAATATATATATATATGATGATGTTTCGACCTTTATAGTTATGCATTCTGGAAATCATGTATAACCCTAACTCATCTTCTGAGCAGTTATATTGTCGAATAAAGTCAGAGACAGTAGGTCTCCTTTCATAATGTGCTTTTACCATATGAGGTATATGTATATGATTTCTGTGCTGTAGCTTTTTCCTTTGCTGAATTTTGCAACGACATATAAGTTACCGTATCATTCTTTCTCCTTTAGGCATGTAAGTTACCGTATCATTCTTTCTCCTTTGGCAAATGCAGCTTGTCTTTTTTCTTTCAGAAAAAGCAGGTTCTTGATGTTGAGTGTCTGAATTATTGTAGTTGACAAACATCACTTAGCCTGTGCCAAAGGCAGATTGTAGGGTGAATTGGATTGAGTCTTGCTTTCATCGCAAAGATCCATTTTCTAATTTTGGAGATAAAGCCCAATTTCTTGTGTCGTTCATAGGTGATCGGACCATGTTTAGTATCAATAATCTAGTTGGAAGGAGGGATAGGTATCTCGTGAGATTAGGTTTACATATGTACACCTAGGTCCCAAGGATGGCAGAATTGTCTTGGTATTTTTGTTCTTGCTTGTAGTCTTTAGAATAAGTTAGCGTTTTCCTTGGTTTCTTACTCCTTAATAAAGCTAGGCAAGGATTGATTCAAAATCAAGTTCATATTCTCGAATCTCGTTATTTCATTATGCTGTTGTCTTGAGAGTTTGCGACTATAACAATTCACTTGGCATTCGTTTGTAATTTTTTGGATTGGGAATTATAAGGTTTCTTTTAGGAAATGCCTACAAGCAAGGTTCTTAGATTTTTGCTTGATGTTATTCTTCTTCTTTGCTTTCTATGCAACTATCCTGTGTTGAGGATGCTATGTCATCATCATGTATGATCACTCTTATTGATAACTACTCAATATTTTCTGCCAAGGTTCCTGTTTAATTGCAGCACAGAATATATACGTTTATCTTTTCTGAATGTTCATCTAGCTTCAGTTTACATGGAAATGTGATTATAAATGTCAAATCTTTGCCTTAGCCCTGCCTGTAGGTAAGAGTTTTAGCCTTTTAGGACCTTGCAGTAACTTTATCTGGGTTTGCAATAGTGTTATGAGACCTTGATTCCAGGACTGTGTTTTAATAAAATACCTCAATATGTTGTTAGTGTCAACCAAGCGAAGTTCGAAAGCTTTTAGAAGCTTTGAAAATTTTATATGCTGAACTTAGACAGACTGGCAGACATCAGATTGTTTGCGGGTAGAATTTGAGAAACTTATCAGCAGTTTTAGGTTTATCACCTTTGCAAACTACTGTTTAGCTGATTATTAAGTTAGTTGCTACTGTGGCAGATTTTACGGTTTTCTAAGATTTTCTTAATCAATCTTGGGGTAGAATACTATAATGTTTCTTTTGTACATTCTGACACTTGCAAAAGCATTTCTTGGACAACTTTAAGGCTTCTCTCTGATCAGTTTCATGGAATTCTCTCAAAGGGTTTTAAAGGGACAGATTTCTTCATTTAGTGATCAATACATGCCATAAGATCCTGTAACCATGAATTAATAAATCAACACCAGAACTAATAATCAGCACCCAAAGCATACTGTGGATCTGGTATATATCTTTGATTGAGTGGTTGTGGGTTCCAAACTGATATCCGTGCAAAAAGTTTCCGACTTTCATACTCTGCCAGGAATCACGTTGTTGAGATAGAAAAGTTAGTATTTCAGTTTCCACTTTTTCATATATGTCAATGCATTTTCACTATACCCAAGGTGTCAATTTTCATGAATTTACATAAATGAAGGTATGATTCTTCTTAATATAAATATTTACAGCCACCACAAGCTAAAGCTGTAGCCAGTCATACTTTGCCATGTAGGGCATAAAAAAATTAAGGGGTTCCTAATGCCATATCTCCAAAGGCTGACAAACATAAATCGACAAAGTAAGCAGGCCAGATGGCCAAAATGATGTCATATCAAAGAACTGTTGGGATCATGCCTCTATCAGGAGGGGGGGTCTTTGTCCTAAGGGGCTGCTCCCCATCCATCAACTGCCAAAGATTGACAAACATAAATTGAATAAGTAAGCAGGCCAGCTGGCTAGAGCAGTGTCTTATCAAATAGTTGCTGCTATCATGCATGGTCTTTGTCCTAAGGAGTGTGCCCATCCATCAACTGTGCGCTTAGGATCAGCCACATTGGGTTTCCATCCATCATTGCCCTGCTTGGGCTCTTCAAGTCACTCTGGTTTAGAGATGACCAAAGGTATGGTTGAAAAATTGTTAAACTACGGAACCTTTAGGCCCAGGGTTATAAGACTTTTGGGACAATGTAATATCTCGATTTTGACCCTTGGAGTGTATTGGATCAAATTATGTATAAATTGTACATGTGTGGTTATAATGATAGGAGTCAAGCCACGTCAACCTAAATAAATGACCCCAGATGTAAATGATGTAAAAACGTTGGTATGGATTTCTAGTGCCGAGCTCATTCGAAGGCTTGACTAGTGAATGGATAAGCAAGTAGATGATGTACATATACATCTATCGATTGTGTGGTAGGCTTGTGACAATGAACTCATGCTATATAAATATTAATGTTGGAATATAATATCTAATGGTCCAAAATGGTTGGAGATAGCATTAGAGGGGCTATGATTCCACCAAGGGGAAGATGAAAGGGGGGCTATGGGAAAGTAAATTCTCTATTGCCAAGTGCTAGCCTTCCCATCTCTTTTCCACCATGTGCCTTAAATGAAGCCATCCACATCCATTGACTTATAAGACTAATCATTAAATGCATGTAAGAGTTTGGTGGGGAAGTCTTCTCACGTAGTTATGGAAGCATGCCTTGAGTACAACCATCATGGAGAAGTGTAAGAGTCCTACATACCTCTTGTTATAAATAATGCCAACTATCATTTCCCTCAATTCTCAATTGTCATTATTACGCTGCGAACACCCAAATAGCCCGAAAATAAAAAGAGAATTAACTCCACGCCTTGAGAATTAGATAGAAGAATGAATGATAAGCCTCTTCTAGGGGGCAACCTCCTTTTACAATATAACAAATGTACAAGATGGGATCCTTTCAAAAATTAGGTTTCCTTGGTATATATAGGAGACAAAGGGTACAATTACAATTAAAAGGATTAGTTGACCAATAAGGACAACACCAATATAACAATAGAAATGTAATAACTCAATATTTAGGGCTTAACATGCCCATCCCCTTCAAACAAGTGTTGCCCTCAACACTTGATTAGCTGTGGATGTTTCAACATGAAGAAATCATCTTCCCATGTTGTCTCTTCTACTGGTAGGTTCTTCCACTTGATGAGGTACTCAATAATTGCTCAATTTTACAGTTGCTTGATCCTTGTTTCAGGTTTTAGTGTGATTTTCCCTTCTTCATTAATCTTTGGTAAAATAGTATGAATTGGGATATTGTCACCAATTACCTTTTTTAAGCAAGAAACATGAAAGATTGGATGTACACGTGAAGATGGAGGCAACTCCAATTTGTAAGCCATACCTCCAATCCTTTGCAACATCTTATAGGGACCATAGTACTTGGGTGCTAATTTGTTGTCCTTCTTTTGTTGCTCGAGGGACATTTATTTGCATGGTTGCAATCTCAGAAATACCCAATCCTCCACTTCAAATTCCCTTTCACTAAGATGTTGATATGCTTGTTGTTTCATCCTATTTTGTGCTATAGCCAAGTTGTCCTTCAATAGTTGGAGAACCTCTTGTTGGTGCTCTATGTGGTCCTACACTGCTTGAACCTTTGCTTGCTCTATGTGGTTCTACACTACTTGAACCTCTGCTTCCCCTCTCAAGGGTGACGTGATGGATGGAGGATGATAGCCATAAAGTGCCATAAATGAGGACATTTTTGATGAAGTATGGAAGGACGTGTTATACCACCATTTTACAAGAGAAACCACTTGACCCATTGTGTTTATTTATTAGATGCAAAGCAACAAAGATACCCTTCTAGACATTTATTCACAATCTTAGTTTGCCCATTGGATTGAGGATGGTAAGAGCTATGAACCAATTGAGTACCCAGACAAGAAAGTGATTCAGTGCAAAAATTACTAGTGAAAATTGGAACTCTGTCACTTACAATAATCTTGGGGATTTCATGTGGCTTTTAAACTATTTCCATGAATGTTGTAGCTACTGTACTTGCTTTAAAAGGATGAGAAAGAGAGCAAAAATGGGCATACCTTGTGAGTCGATCCAACACTACCATGATGACATTCTTTTCTTTGGACTTTGATAGACTTGTAATAAAATCCACTGAAACCTCTTCCCAATGTTGACTTGGTATGGCTAATGGTTGTAGGAGGCCTCGGGTCTTGATTGTTCCTCTCTTATTATGTTGGAAAACCACATATTTAACCACAATCTTTTGAGCATCAGTTTTAAGACCTTAGAAAAAATACTTCTTGATCTTGTGGTAAGTTTTCAAGAACCATTAATGTCCTCTTATGGGGGAAATGTGCAATTCCAAAAGGACCTTCTATTTGAGTTGAGAATTCATAAATAAATATAGGTGATCCTGATACCACAATGAATCGTTCTTCCATACATATTTATCCATTTTTGTTGCTCTTTTGAAGATAACCTTGTTCCAAGAAGTACTTCAAACTAATTATCATGATTTGTTTTTACCTTGATGTCTCTTCCTATTAGGTAAGGGCGTCATTTCTTAATTGCATGTAATATGGCCAACATTTTTTTTTCATAAAAGGGCTTGAGTAAGCTTTTTCCTTTAAGTTGGCTGCTTTCAAAGGCAAGGGGCCTTCCTTCTCGCATTAAAATTGCACCAATGCCATGCTCCAAGGCATCACACTCCACAACAAAGGTTTTTGGGAAGTTAGGCATGACCATGATAATTTTTGTACACATAGCCTCCTTAAGTTTTTCAAAAGATTTGGCTGCTTCTCGAGTCCAAGAAAATGCCTCCTTTTTTAATAATGCTGTTAGAGGTGATGCTATTTGACCATAATTCTTGACAAACTTGCGATAATAGTTCATCTGTCCTAAGAATCCTCTAAGATTCTTCAAGGTTTTGGGAATATACCATTCCATCATAGCTTTAATTTTGTTAAGATCCACTTTAACACCTTCATGAGATACAATATGACCCAAATTTTCCATTCTTGAACCTTAAAATCACACTTAGAAGGCTTCACACATAGTTGTTGCTCTTCCAATAGTTTTAAGGCCATGTCAACATGTTGTACGTGCTCTTCCCAATATTTTCTATAGATTATTATATCATTAAAAATACTAACACAAATTTTCCAAGGAAGGGTTTGAAAATAGAATTCATCAAGCTTTGAAATGTTGAAGGTGCATTAGTAAGGCCAAAGGGCATCACCAAAAACGCATACTGACCTTCATGTGTTGTAAAGGTTGTTTTGGGGATGTCTTATTACCTCATTCTAATTTGATGATATCTAGAACGAAGATCCAACTTAGTAAAGAAATTTGCTCCTTGAAATTCATCTAATAATCCATCAATGACATGAATAATAAACTTATTTTTAATGGTCATTTTGTTGAGCTCTCTATAATTTGGACACACATGCCATGAACCTTCCTTTTTGTGAACCATCATCATTGGTGAAAAGAAAAAACACTTTGGTTATGTTGAATGATTCCAACCTCTAACAATTTTTGAACCATATGCTCAAACCCACTTTTTTGTTCATATGGGTAACTGTAAAGCCTAATGTTAGGTGGTACACTTCCCGGTTGCAAATGAATAGTGTAGTCATGATCTCGAGTAGGTGGAAGACCCTTATGTATTTCTCCAAATACCTTGGAATGATTGTCGATAAACTTTTTGGAGATCCACGGGACGAGAGGGTCTAGATGTTTGAACATCTAGTGAGCACAATTGTGTAATTACACCATGGTGTCTATTTTTTAGCAATTTTGTCATGTCGTTAGTGCTTATCATTTTAGAAGGTTTCCCTTGGATACCTCTGAGTTCAATTTCCTTTCCTTTTTTTAGAAAATTTCATGAAAAGTTTTTGAAAATTAAGAGTCAATGATCCCAATGATTGTAACCATTAGGCCCATAATACAACATCAACACCACCCATTTGGATTGCAATCATGAGACTATCCAATAAATACTCCTCCATAGTGAGCTTAATACTATGAGATTTCCTTGAACAGAAGAAAATCATTTAATGTAATAGATATATTCAAATTATTTCTAATATTTTTACTTCAACATAAAGATGTTTTAGATGTTAATGAGACCTTGCTAAGAAGGCAAGAAGAGATATGGTACCTCCATCTGTAATCATTATTTGAGACTCTGGTGCTAGATATATAAAGCAACTGAGAAGTTTCGCTAATTTGCAATTGATGAAGTTATGGGTTCTACTAGAATCAATCAACACAATTACATTTTTCTTTTTGGTATATCCTTCTATCTTGAGGGTTTGCAGAGTATCGATGCTAAACAATGTATGACAAGATATGGTTGGAGTAGTCTCTTCTAGTTCTAGGTCTTGTGATGGTTCCAGTTCTTGATTTTCTTCCTCTTCATAATATGTGTAGAATAATTTCCTCTCATCGCATTTATTCCTCTTGTTGTACTTGTTACAATTGAAACATAAGCTCTTTGCTCGTCTTTCATTCATTTGTTGAGGTGTCATCCTTGTAGGTTGAGTGAGGTTAGGGGAGGGAACATGGCACTCTCTATAGTTTTTAGTGGCCACCCTTCTAGTAGCCATATTTTTATGTCAATTTTCCTTGCTACATTGGAAGCATGCTCTATGGATTTAGGTTCGAAGAGATGCACCTCATGTTGAATGCTCTCTTTTAAAGTGCTCGTAAAGAGGTCTAACAATATATCCTTTGGAATGTTCTTTACTTTGAGACTCAATTATGGAATTGTTGAATGTGCTTGTAATTGGGCCTTTTTGTTGGATATTTATCAATTGACTAAAGAATGTGTTGCTCTTAATATCCCCATAGTGTGCTATCAATTCATCCATAAAAGTGGACCAAGAAACAATAAAATCCTTTTTTTGTTCACAAAACCATTGGTACCAAACAGATTTATTAGGTTCTAAATATAAGGATGCAAGAGTTACCTTTTGTAAAGTTGGCACTTGGTATAGATCAAAGAATTGCTTAATTTGGAATATCCATGTTATATGGTCTTTACCATCAAATTTCCTCATATCAATATTGAGAATCAATTAGTTCCTTGGTGCTAAGTTGACTCCCCAATGATGCAGATCTTGGAGTGATAAATAATCATGATCCTGGGACTCAATTGTTATGTTTTCTACATTTGTTAAAATCTTCCCCGTATGTGACTAGGGTTCAACAATTTTGTTATCTCCATTTTGATGATTTCCTTGTGTCCTAATATCACATTTAAGGAACCTCTCATTTAAGGTATGTAAGAGGATGGCTGCCATGGAATTTTGTAATTGTTCCATTTGTTGTATTTGTCTTTGTGTGTTTATCGAATCAATATGTGTCACTGATCTATCACTCAATTTGTTAAATTGATTCTTCAATTTTAATAGCTCGTTATGTATCTCTTCACTTTCTTAACGAGGCATGGTTGAGTTCTTTGGAGGTTTAATTAGCGTACAATTTTTTGCAACACCCTTTGCCATTAGGATAACAATAATATTTATCTATAGTTCTTCTATATTTTAACTTTACCACAATTTTTGAATCACCCAAAACATATTTTTCCAATCAAATTTATGTTAATTGTTAGTTATGGACCTTTAAAACTTTGTTTTGGAGATTGTTTTGCTGGCCAACATTGCACTTGATATAAATTTGAAATTTCTGCACCTCTTATTTTGAACTTTTGGTTTGTGGTAGCTTGATATATCTTCTTTGCAATGCTAAAGGTTTGACAAAATTCGGACGTGCGAAACAAAAGTTATGATAGCTTTCCCAAAACTTGTTGTTTTTTTTTAGGAGAGTGAACTTGTATAGATTGCCACGTGTTCAATTTTTAAGATCTACTTCTGAAATTTTAACTAGAAATACTATTGTCCATAACTTGTTCAACAAAAATTGTGGCACTCAATTTGGATCTATATAGAATCATATATTACTGTTTTACTCAGAACACTTCTTTGAGACTAGTTTTAGGGTTAATAAAAAGTCATAATTTCCATAGCCTATAACTTGAAAGAAACAACAAATCATAATCTGAAACTTTCATCACAAGTACTTCGCTATGTCACCTTACTCCCAAAAATTTTGCTATCTAAAGCTTTCCTCCAAAAAAACTTATCATCGATATTCCAAGATGACTCATTTGAGACTAATTTCAGGACTAGTCAAAAGCCCCAATTTCCATAGCCTATATTTTTGAAAGTGTAGCGAACCAAAATATGAAATTTTTATGACTAGTACTTCACTATGTGTCCTCGGCCTCTAAAAAATTTCATTGTTTGAAACTTCTCCAAAAACAAGTTATAGCGAAAATGTCAAGATGAATCATTTGAAGGGGAAAAACCCTATGATCTTATGCTCTGAAACAAAATGTTAGGCAACAAACACCCATATAGCTTGAAAATAGAAAGAGAAGTAACTCCACGTCTTGATAATTAGACATGGAGTTAGAATGATAAGCTCCTCTTCGAGGGGGAAACCTCCTTTTACAATATAACAAATGTACAAGATGGGATCCTTTCTAAAACTAGGTCTCCTTGGTATATATAAGGGACAAAGAGGACAATTATAATTGAAGGGTCTAGTTGACCAATAAGGACAACACTAATATAACAATAGAAATGTAAGAACTGCATATCTAGGGCTTAATAACGATTCACTCATTCAAAATTGTATTCATTCCATCATATTCACATTCATTCTCAGGACTCCTCATGTTGTGTTCTCCATTGTCGACCATTAACCAATCTATAAATTGACTAAAGTCAACATTATGAAGGGAAAATTGTAGATATTGGGTGAAAGATAGATGGCTATAGGTGAGCATATAGGTTGGGAAAGTTAGGAATCCCTCACCCATTATGCATTTGTTGCTCTTTGGATGCTTGAGAGCCAAGTATTATTGTTGCAGGCAATTCCCTAAAAACATATAACAGATCAAACGTTTATTGCCAACATTGAAGAGCACTAGAGGGAAGAATATCCCTAATGCATTGTTCAACAAAGAAAGGGAATATCTTCTTTGTGTTGTGTGGGGTAGTGGAAGAGAGTGCCATGACTATTTGATGACTCGATGAGTTGCCTAGAGTGCTCTGGTTTAGTAGAGATAGATAGAAGTCCATAGCTTGGTTCCTTTGCCCTAATGTTTTCATTGCCTAGCTTGGGGGTGGTATCTGCTCTGGATACCTATGGTTGGGTGGAAAATTGCTTGTGTATAACCAATTTCTTGGACTATCTTCTATTAAAAGATAAGTGTTCTATTGTTTTTATGGATTTGATAATTAATGTTATTTTATTTTATGGAAATCTATGTATTTTGCATGTTGTGTGTGATTATGCTTAAATTTGACCATGGGCATTTAGTTTCCATAAAGTTATGTTAGCCCATGCTTGTTTAAATCCTCCACATTTTAATTATTGCACATGTGCATGCATTTTATTTAATTTTGGTTCTCTTTGGGAAGCTTACTTAGTTGGTATTGTGGAGATATGGCCTTCGAGGGTCAAAATTTGAAATCCTTGTATCGTGGCTACCCATTGACTGGTTGGGAGTGTTGGGGTGGACACCATGGATAGAGGCAAGGCATTTGATTACCAAAGTTTAAAATCCATATGCAACTTAGCTAGGGATACATCTAGTTGATCACTACCATTGAAATTATGGAAATACTATAGTGGGTGTTGATATATTATTAGAAAACTTATTGCAAGTGATCCTCATATTTCTTATTTTGTATATGCTTTATTTACTAATATAGATCTTTCTTAACTCCGGATCTATTAAACACCAAGAAGGGATAAAAAATAACCAAGGAGTAAATCTCTTGGTGTTTAAACGATTCAATTTTTTTTGGAGTTAAGATATATATATATATATATATATATAATCTTTTTTTTTTTTAATTTTTCTTTTCTACAATACATATTCTTTTCTCCATTTTGATTCATAAAGGGACATTACACACCTCATTCATGTTGGGTTGTAGAATTCCTTTCACTTCTCTTAGTGTAGTTACCTATAGTTTGACAATGAAATACACTCTTGTAGCTTTGCAAATAATTTCACAAAGACAAAAATGGAAATATACAAACAATAGTGTTTAATAACAATGAATGAGAACAACATGCTAGCTATGGTGGCAATGAAGTACTATAGGATTTTCTCATAAGGTTTTGTACATACATGGATTTTTATTTATTGATTCAATAGTTTTGTGGTGCTTGAATATTTCATGTAGCATATGAAACAAATCCTACCTACATTTCCAAGCTTTCCTCAAGACCACCAAAGAAGAAGATATTCATGTTTGAAACAATATATGCAAAGAGTTGTAACAAATAAAAAATCAAATAAATTTTACCCAAAAGGCATAAAACACAAAATAGAACAAAAATGGGTTATGGAGTAGTGGATGGTGTATGCAACAATGCTTTGTTATAAGATTAACAAATTGCATGTTCATTTTTGAAGAGTGTAATTGGACTTTGGCAATGGATTAAAGATAAATATGGCTAAAAGTGCATGAGTTAATTAATAAATATGATGTTTTATTTTAGAAAAAAAGTATTTATATTAACATATTATATAAGGAAGGAGATGTATAGTGCCAATGCTTCATGTTTCAAGATTGGACTCAATATCATTAGAGGTTGAAACTTGACTATGAAAAACCAAAGTATACTAACATAGGTATTAGGAGAGTTATATATGGAGACTATATTCCTTAGACTAGTTATTGCACTAATAGTCATAAGAGAAAAAACAACAAGGAAATAGGTCACTATTGAAAAATCTTGTTAGAGATGAAATACCATCACAAAAAATTAGGAGGCTAAATAGGAAAGGGGGCTAGCGAAAGGGTTTAATTGGATGAATTTCTTTTTTTGTTTTCGTTGTTGATCTCAATTCATCTTCATTCTCTTACTTGGCTTAAGAGCTCTTGCAGGGAGAAGGTTTTCTTTGTCTAGAGGGTTGACTGAAGTATCTACTTCAACTTGTTTAAAGTGTGTGGTTCTAATGAAAACAAAACCTTTGTCCCACATGTTTGCCAGTGTATTTTCGATGAGAATTAGTTATTGAAAAACATATATTTCATATTGTTAGTGTAAAAGTACATATTTCATATTTGTAACTCCCATTCTAGAAGATAATTGTACATCTCACTTACCACTCACACTAATTCCACCTAAATCCTCATCTACCTCTACCTAACTACTTTTCACCCACCTCCACCTACCGATTTTTATACTCCCATGTGTATCTAATAAGTATAGAGTTTGCAAATATTGAAGATATGTTTGTACAAAAGGTTTCAACTCCACCTCCCAATTACGAATCTACCTGGAAAGAGAGAAGGAGAATGTTCAAGCTCCGATTAATAAAAGACACTCGTGGGATTAGTTCATCTGGGATGCAAAGAACTTGAAATTCTTCGTTCACCTACAGTGTGCAATTTGAGGTTCAAGAGTAAAATGAAGTAAAATTTGCTTATGATAGCCCTATATTTGACAATGAAATTTCTTTGTCAGAAGTGGACTTGCGTAGGGATGGATCATTCCTTAACCATATGCAAATTGGAGTTATCAATCACCCATAAAAAAATTGATTGCAAAGGGAGCAAACTATACAACACGATGATTTTTTGGATCCTTGAGAAGAAGCAACAACAGATTTACAACCGATCGTCTTACACAGTGAAGTGGATGATGCTCTAGACATAGATATATTTTCAACAAATATCATTCCAGATCAGCCAATCAATCACAATGAGCAGGTATATCACCTACCTTCATATCCTTGCCCAACACTTCAGAATTGTCAAAATTATTTTCAAGAGGTTGTTGGAACCTAGTTGGAGTCATCGTTTTCCTAATGGTTTTTACAAGCTGGTAAATATTCAATGCTTCTTTCTATGGAATATTTTAACGTCGCTTTGATACTTCCAATCAAACATTGCATAGTATGCCAACCCCATAGACATATGCAAAGTCGATATCTCTTTTAGTTTTCAAAATCCTTAGATAGTTGTATTGGCGTTATGATTTTACCTAACATACATATGCCATTGGTTAGTATAGGTTACGATAGGGTAGCATAGCTAGTTTTGTTTGATTTCATGCTGTCTAGAATAAAGTTTGTGTTTCGTTTTATTCTGTAAATGAATTTCACTTGACTAGTCTTTATTGACCACTAGGCCATACATGTAGATGTTTTATTTTTCATTTATTTATTTCACTATTCCTTTTTAGATAGATATTTTACTTTCTTTATCGAATAAACTAGTTATGGAAACATAGAATCTGATTTGCTTTGAATCCAAATCAAAATTTTGGCTTGATTATGGGATTTCTCTTAAATTGACCTATGGGCCATGTGTAGAAGCATGTTTGATAAAGGTGATTCTCCTTACTTTTACATGACCTCCACAATAGGAAATGATAAGCTCAAAATTAGTTCAGTAACATCTAGACATGTATGGGCTTCTGTTTACATTAGACACCATCTTTGCTGGAGTATTCTAATGTTGGTTTGGTGAAGCAAATCCCTAATTGGTTTGAAAAGAAGTCTAGCAGTAAACCAATTGACGAGTTTTACCATTATTTTTCGCTATTAGTCATGTCTATGTATGGTGGATGTTTCATCTCAACCTTTTTCTTCCATCTAGCTTTGTTGTTCTCAAAAGAAAGTTAGTCCAAATCAAAGATGTGTATCTAATATAAAAGATAAATGAATTTTTTGTTGATGAATTAATTAAAGAATAACACATGATCAAATGTTGGTTTGATCAATTGTTGTTATCATGCCATTTTTTCTTATCACTCCCTTATCTTATAAATGTCTTATTTGTAGGCCCTTATTGTGGAAGACCTTGCATACCTAAAAAAATGAAGGACACAAATTTTTTGAACACATTGTCGAATGAAGAAATGTGCTCTACAGACTTGAACAATTTTCCCTTTGGAAAATATGAAACTTGCTCATATCATGGAAATCAAATGATTTGTTGACAAATTTGTTTTATAAATCATATCCTAATGCTTGTTGTAGATTTATGTAAAGTTTTATTTTTTCCACTTCTTCCAGTTAATCAAAGCCTCCCTCATGCTTAAATGATGTGCTTTTGGCTTTGGCAAATGAGACATGGATTAGAATTTGAGAAGTGGTTTTGGAACATTGCATGTCATGTGCATAGAGATAACTTGGCCAATAGAAGATTCAAAAGATACCTTATGAGATGCACATTATAGGAAATAAACTATTGGAGCAAGCTTCTTATATTGTACTCCCTCAAATCCAAATATTGTTGTAGTTCCGAGAGTAAAATATATTGTACTTGGTACGTGCATCCAATGGAAAACCTTAGTTCATGATAATTAACCAGGGAGTAAGCAATAAATTATCAAGATAGGCTGAGACAACCAAGGAATTGATCGACATAAACGAGTTGCTTATTTGTCTAGTTTCCCATAGAAATTAGTTTTTCTTCTAGAGACTTTTTGAGCATTGGTTTTTTGATGATTCATGTTTGTTTCTGAATTGAATATAGTGTATAACAACTTTATCATCATTCTTTTTGAGTAATTTCTTTTGCTTACAATTGATTTTTGTTCATTAAAGATTGATGGTTTGCATCCCAAGACTCTATTTTCTGCTTAGACTTGATTTATTTTTTTAGATTTTCTTTCTCCTACTGTATTACTCATAAATCTGATGAAAATTTGAGCTTACTTTTGGTTGCTTCACCTTGCATTTTAAGTTTTTTGGTTGGTCATCCTTTGGTCTTTTAGTTTTTTAAAAAGACTCGAGACCTGACTTGAGCATCTTTTTTCTTTAGATTTGCATAAATTGCTCTTTCATATTATTTTTGTGTCCAAGGCTGGTGATCTATTTGCAACAATTGAGTGAAGCCAGGGAAATATTATAAGCTGTTTATTATAGAAGGGGAAACTTAACAATCTAGAAAGCCCGATGAGATGGCCCAAGCATGTAGATCCAACCCTTAGAATCAAACACCATCCCTATTGCTTTTCAAAGTTGTTTCTTGAATTTATTTTAGTAATTTACATTGATTTCAGCCTACATATATTTTGTTTCTGGCAATAATTTTAATCTTGCATGGCTTGTGTGCTTGTTAAATTGTTTGCAGTTCCCCAAATAGGTTAAGTGCAGGGCCTTGTAAAAGTAGGCACACTTGCTAATATTTATAATTGTTCATTTTACTTCTCAATCATGTCTTAAGCAAAGAAGTTGTGAATAAATGTCCCAAGTTACTTGAATAAATTAAAGTAGTGGTGGAAATGGAGCTTCCCCTAATGACTGAGTCTCGTAAGATCTTGAAAATTCAATTAAGTAGTGATTCAATGAACTTGAAGATACCATCCATTCACATTAAAGAAGCACCAGGTGAAAGCTTTTTAGCTAGACATCCATGGTTGAATATTTTTCATGGTATATTTTTATTATTCAGATCGGGTGAATCCTTTCCTAAGAACATGCATCATCCCCACCTAGTTGTAAAGACTTATTGTTTCCCCCATCCACCATTGCTATAACATATATTTGTAAATTGGTAAAAGGATTGCGAAATGTAATTAGTTATATGTGGGGGATTGCAAATATCTCCATTGAGGTTATGGATGCTCACAGGTAGCAAAGCATGGTCATTTATTTGAGGTGTCTCCACCATGGGTATGGATGCTTACAGGTAGTGGAGGAACATTGCAGGAAAATGAAACAACTTGTCTGTTCAATTTTTTCAACCTCATTTAAGTAAAACCCTGTGGTTATGATTGTTTCCTAAAACATCAAGTGAAGTTTTAAAGGAAATCAACTGCATACTTTCTATCTTTAGAAAAAGATGCCAAGTTATTGAAGTTGTATGATTGGGACACTATAAGTTCATGTTACAAGGGAAATACCTAAAGAAACCATTTGTTTGAATTCTAAGGTATGATTCCTTCTATTTTGTTTTTTGTTTCCCATTAAAAAAACAAGATCGAATTGTAATGATTTAGAGATTCATGGATTTACCCAGTGTGTCACGATTTGTTGAGCCCTCAACAACCCCCCAAGTTTGGGATCTCTCATTCTCCTAACTTGTTTAAATACACTTCATTCTTTTGGACATATATTGACCTTGGTTCCTCATTTCCTTGTTGCATTGTTCATTCTTTTTAGATGGATAAATTTACTAGATGGACCTTCACATTTCACTTGCTTGATTTTGACTTGTTTTTGGTTTCTTCCCTGAACTTCATTCCTTAATTGAGTTTTTGGTTTTTTCCATTCCTTGTGATTTTCTTCCTTAATTTCCTTTGTTCAAAATATTTTGGCCCCTAATTTCTAGATCGACTCCAATCTTCAAATCAAGCATCTTCTTATCCTCATTCTTGAAGTTCTTCCCCAGCCCCAAAATCTAGCCAATTGCCAAATCGAGACCATTGATTATTCATTTTCGTGCACGAGTTTTCTTTGAGTTCAAGTTTGAGCATTTTATCTTGAGTTTTCTTTCCAGTGTAGAGTTCTTTTAAACTTAAGTTTGAACTCATTCCCCTTCTTTCTCACCCTTTGAGTTTGTCTCTTGATTTTTAGATTGGGCCTGATCCTTAAAATGGGCCCCTTATTTTCTTTTCCTTTCAAATTTCAACCCTGAATTTTGAAACTATGCCTTCTTTCCTCTCTACTTCCATTGAAGCTTCCCTTTGTTCGGACTTTTGAGCATTCAAAGATCCGTTTGAACTCTTTAAACTAGTGAAGGGTTCCCTCTAATATCCTTTTGAATCGAATTTGCTGATCAACTCCAATTTCCAAATCGAGACTTCTCTTCACCAAGTTTGCTTCCTCTATACCCTGATTTCATAATATCCTATGATCTCCAAATTGGGGTCCCATTGCCATCAACTTAGTTGTTCGATCTGTGGTTTGAATTGTTGTGCACTCTTGCTCAAACCCTTGGAATGCTCCCTCGAACTTAGAACCTTTTCTTTCGATCTTTAAATTTTTCCCATAAATCCTTTGGCTCTATTTGGTGGTCAACTCCAATTGCCAAATCGAAACTTATCTTCACCTCTCTTAATGGCCCTTTCCCCAATTTTTCAATAAGTTCCAATTGCTCAAATCAAGGCCTCCTTACAAGCATCTGTTTGAACTTTTCCCCTTTCTCCCTTAGCAATTGGCCTTGATTGCTCAAATCAGGTCCTCCCTCTTCGAACTTGTGTGCGATCAAGTCTCAATTTTGAGATCAATCTTGATCCTCAAATTGGGACTCTTGACTCCTAGCCAATGTGTGCACTTTTAAGCCTTGTTTTCAAACTTATCAAAATGGCCAAAAAACCTCGTTGTAATTTGGTTTAATTCGAAATACCAAAAAACAATTATTGATTTAATGTTAAAAGTTAACTTGTGCATTACATGTTTTGCACACTAATATGCAGACAACTTACAATGATTACGAACGATCAATAAAGAGACTCAAATAGTTCAAAAAAAGAAGTTTGAATTGAGAAAATAAATTGAAATCGATAGGTGGCACATGAGTATAAGAAGTTTGATCGATTATGAAAGGAGGCACAAAAGGACAATTGGATAGAGAAATTGATTAGCCAAGAAGGGAATAAAAAATATCAAAGAAATTAGACCTAATAAATAAATCAAACCCCTAGGTGGCGGAAAAGACAACTGAACTAAGAATTTGAAAAGTTACGAAAGGGACTAGATAGCTAAGTGGAGGAATCAAAATGATTTACCTCCCTCTTCCTCTTGGGTATAAATAAGATAAACCTGACAAATCATGCTTTTTCTTGTGCACCTTTATAGACTATTTTATGAAATGTTAATGAGGAGAAGCCATTACTGGCCATTTTTTGGAGACAAATTTTGGTGTGTGTGATGTGGGACTACTCCTTTGCTTGTTTATGCTAGAATGACTATGAGACTTTTGCTTTCGCTGTAGACTATTTTCATGCAAATGGTGATTTCGTCTTACTATTATGATACAATCATTTGCTAGTGGTGAATATGAAATGGTTACTGATTATTAATATGAGGCTAAGTTGATTTGATGATTGGTGATTTCACTATTTTGACCATTATTCAGAACAAACTATTTTTTGTTCTAATGGTTGGAATGGTTGTTTATTTCACATTCATTTCCTGTTCTCAAATCCTATCTATGTGTTAGATTAGGACAACATTTTGTTGTTAGTTCTAGGATTACATTTATGACTTATATTTTATTCCTTAAAATTATAAAATTAGTAATGGTTCCAGAGCCAGAATCTAGATGGGTTCCCTACTCTAAATATGAGGTCTAATTGGGACTTTTCATTGGGTAGAACCCCTGATGTTTAAGGTGGGACATTTCCCTTTGTCAAAACTTTCTTGTAATGTGGGAAATTGACGAGAATTGATCTGCCATCTAGATTCCCTATCATTAAGTTCATAGCTATGCAATATGAAGGTTTGCATGCACTACATATGAGGATTCTTTGGTAATGATTGATATAGTCTTTGAGGGTATTATTGCACCATGTGGGAGGCCATTCAAAGGATCCAGGGTCATGGAGGTAGTAATTGATACATATGGCATACAATATCACTTTGAAGGTAGTTTTCAATATTTTTATATGCACCCACAACTCAATGATAGACATGTAGATTGGGAAGCATAAGTAGAGTCCATTGAATTTTTGCTAACCCCTAAGTGAGTCAAAAGGGTTCTAAATCAAAGGGTCAAGGTCAAGGGAAAGGTACAACACTTGGGTACTACATAAGTGGGGTTGTCTAAGATAAATATTTCGTGTTCCACTGCAACAAAATATGTTCTGACAATGGTGCAGGGAAAGAGGATACATATTATAGAAGAGGAGGAGGCAGAGGAATCATATGAGTCTAGGGACTCAATTATAAGGGAGAGAGTAGGATCCACTGTTTTCAGTTGCAGGGCCTTTAGCATAGTAACTAGAAAGGCGTTTTCTCCCTGCATCCAATAGTTGGTGCCTCTAGTAGTAGGGTTCTTTGCAACACCTCTGCTTCACCTTAGGCCAAGGCCAGGACCCTAAGTACTAAAGTCACAACTTCTTCATAATTGGAAGGGAAATTTGTAGCCATTGGTGTTATTGCAATGGTCGATCCAACACCCAGTTATAGGGAATCAAGGGTAGGGATAAATTGGTATTTTGACATCCCTTGTGGAGATCTACAATTGAGGGTGTTGCTACAAACCCCACCATGTTAGTCCCAATTTGGAATGCCTAATATTCATATGAATTTGATAGAGATTTGGAGAGATTAGACCTTGACATGGAGGTGGAAATACTTATGGACACCTCCTACATTGACCTATCCTAGGAGGATAACCCATTGGAGGAAACATACACGAGGGTACTAATGGAGCAAGTTTTTATGTAGAATCCAATTCCCTTATCACAATGCAAAAAGACAAAGGAAATAGAACAACCCATACATTTTGCAAGGAAAGGGAAAATAGTTGGGCATGACGTGACCCAATAAGAGCCTACGAACCTAGTTGCCTTGTTAAGTCAAAGTTTTAGTTGGGCTGTAGGCATGGGAGAGGTGGATAAATATGCAATGATTGATGAGTATCTGCACTTCCACTAAGGAATTATGTCTATTAGGAAATGTAGATACTTAGTACTAGGCTTAATAGTACATCATTGATGCCAGGGGGAGTCTAAATCTGTTTGCAACAACTATGCCACAAGTGTTAGTATCTATGGGTAAAGTTACATAAGCAAAAGGAGTTTGTCACAAAGATGGATAAGTGGATTGATGATTAATTGGAACTATACCGCGAGGATTATGACTAGGCTTTTGTAGAAGCTATGAATGTCGGCAATCCATAAAAAATGAATGAAGCCACATAGCTTACATTGAAACAAGATGCATTGGAAGATAAAAATATTTGCAGAACCTGTCTAGGGAGCTTGCTTGTAAAGTATAATCACAATTAACCTTTGCATGAGAAATGAAAGAAAGTGGAAGCTAAAATCAAGGCTTGTAGGGAAAAATACTCAATGGAAGAAACTAGTACAAAGGTTTTTAATATCAATTTTTTATAGTGGCTTTAGAATGCTACAAGTACCTAGAAGATCATGTTCAATTCAATCTCTCTTTTTTGAGATGTTGTCATCAAGGAAATCTGAGAGTTGGAGTCACATATTGAGAATTAAATGCCTCAACCAACATCGTATGCGTTGGAAGGAGTGGTCAAGAATTATTGTGGCTAACAATTGGACGAGTAGAATCATAGATTGTATACCAATAGAAAGGGATGATCCATTGATTAGCTGAATTCATATAAGATTGAGTATACAAACATATCGAAGGCTATAGATCATCCATAGAAGCAATGCTCTAGAACCATCTGCACATTATGTTAAAGACGTTGATCCCTTTTATATGAGTGGATTATAGCTGGTAGTTCTAGATTAATTTATACTCCCTTTTAAATACCACAGTTGGTGTATAATTATATACTTATTTGGTATTGTAAAGTGTTATGCTTGGTTCAATTTAATTCTATTGTTAGTTGGTTGAATAGTTCATTGAATCTGTTGTCTTGTATGGTTTTGCACACTATCCTAATTATGAGATACCTGAGTTCTAGTAGAGTGTAAGGTGCAAGGCTTGGATGTAATTCATTTTCCGAGTAATACGATGGGATTTCATGAATGTTCTACTTATCACTTTGTTGTTGTTTAAATTCTTGTATTCTCTACACATGATTCATTTCATTCATGCTTAAATGAATGTGATTGAAGGATAAATAATGGATTATGTACTTACCTCATTTCCTAATGATTTTCACAATAATTAATTGACAACAATCAAACATGCCTTGGGTGATACTTCCTTCTAGAAGGATGAATACGATGGCATACTAGATTACATTGATCCTTTGTTGGACACCTTCTATAGAACTTGGGTCTTTAAAAGAGTCAACATATATTGTAGTTCTATGTTTTAATTAGTGTTTAATATTGTGTATAGTTAGATATGTGTTGCAACCTAGTAGTGCCAAACATGTTCAATATGTTGGTTGTTAGGTAATCCCAACAATTTTGGGGTGCATCACTATTTAAAGAAAAGAATCACAGGGGTAAATTTAACCAACACAAGATTGATCAAGTGCCCATAGTAAAAACATAAAAGAAGATAGAATAAATGAAGCATAAGATTGAGGAAACTTAAGAAAATTGTTGATCATTAAAATGATCAACTCACCACTTTTCAATTCCCCATATTCAGTTTTGAGTATTTTTTCTACTTCAGTGACTTGGTCCGTCATACATAGATTTACCTAGGTAGCATAAGATGATTTCCTCTCTTATAACCTACCTAACATATTACCCTGGGTCCACCTTGTCATTTGTTGGTGAATACTTTGGGTTTAAAACCTGGTGGTAGTATGATGAGTGGGTGGAGATGGCACTATTAGATGATTTCAGCCTTGGGCTATTGGTTTCCAAACTATCCTAAGTTTCAGACCACACACTTCATAGTTTGGAGCATTGTGGTTTGCCATAGATTGTTTGGTAATTAACATGGGTGAGTGTCACTCATTACTACATGCTTTTAATTTGATAAATGTTGTACTTGTTGATTGTTAAAAGGGGTATTTAATGTTTCATTGTCAACGATTGATATGGATTAATGATAATTATATGTTACTTATGATCTATATACCAATTTATGTTGATTGTTAAAATATTGGGAGTTTGAAAGAAAAATAAATGTGATACTGACATCTCCTGGAATGTGTTTAAATATGAATGATGAAGATATGTGAGTTTATCTGAAGAAAAAGTAAAAGAAGCATGACTACTATCCCTATGAATGTTCGACAACACATGTATTCAAACAGAGGATGAACACCTTTAATAACCACTCACAGAACTAGAACAAAGATCAACACACTGATGTTTTGACGTGGTAAAATCCCTACAAGGAAACATCCACGACCCCAACCAACGTGGCCACTTGGAACAATTTATTAATGCAAAAGAAAAATATTACA
>ML791179.1:53435-63816 GCA_009831015.1 Picea engelmannii
CAACGGGTTTTGCTGTAGGTTGTATCCCTTCATTTGCTGGATAATAATAAAGGAAGGACTTGGCAATTTCTCTGGTCGACGTAGCCCACACTGGGTGAACCACGTAAATCTGTGTCTCTCTTGTATTGTGTGTCTTCTGTGTTTTGTTTCTGCATTTGTTTTATTTTATTGCTCCGCGGTCCTGTTTTTCTAACACATCTCATGGACCTCCCATTTATGTGAGACAACAAGGGCAAGAAAAAGGTAGATGGAATTCATTTTGGCTATGGGGGAAAATGTTTCATATAGTCAATACCTTCAACTTGAGAGAATCCTTTGACAACTAATCGAGCCTTGTGTCTTTCAACACTTCCATCTGATGCATACTTAGTTTTTTAGACCCATTTACATATGACAAGTTTTCTTCCTTTTGGAAGAGGTTCAAAATCCCAAGTATCGTTTTCCATTAAAGAAAGATACTTTTCATTCATTGTTGTATCCTAGTTTGAATGACCTGAAGCTTCTACAAATGTCTCTAGATTACGAGTCTCTAAGACTTGAGCCAAAAGAGAAGAGACTCTCATTGGAACTGTGAATGAGTCCGACGATGATTTGAAAGATCACCGACAAGATTTCCTATTGAATGAACGCATCTAGGAAGCACTGATGCTGGTGTAGGTTTAGGTTCAATGGACTCATCTAGAGGAAGGTAAGAAGGCGGAGGTGGATTTTCATCCTCACTGTCATTACCATTTGAAGAGAAAACCAGAATAAGAAAAAAAGATGGCACAAACATCGAAGATGGCTTGCAGGCCGTAGATGGCACAAACACCGAAGATGACTTGCAGACCATATATGACACAAACGCCGAATTAGGCTAGTAGGCCAAGATATTTTTATCAAATTTAACACCTCTTCTAATAATAATTTCAATGGAATGAGGTTGAAGAAATATGTAACCTTTGACATCTTTAGAATATCCAACAAAAATACACTTCTCACTTTTAGGTTGTAAAGCTTTCCTTTTCTCATCAGGAATGTGAGCCCATGCTACACTGCCAAATACAGGGAAGTGACTTACATCCGACTTAATTTTATTCCATGCTTATTTTGGTGTTAGATTTTTAAGAGCCTTTGTGGGAGTGCGATTTACTATGTAATTTGCACAATTGATGGCTTCCATCCAATAATTAAGACGTAATCCTTTAGTTTGGATCATACAATTAACCATTTCTTTTGATGTGTGATTATTTCTCTCAGCAACACCATTTTGTTATGGTGTATATGGAAAAATGTGTTGCATTTGGATGCCCTGTGTAGTGCAATAACTGGTAAAATTGTTGTTCACATATTCACGTTCATTATCTGTTCTTAATATTTAAAGTTGATGACCATATTTTTTTTTCTACAAGGGCCTTGTAGGCCAAATTTTTTTCAAACACTTCGCTCTTAAGTTTTAAGAAGTAAATCCAAGTGCATATGGAAAAGTAATCAATAGAAAGTTAAGAAATACTTGCACCCAAAAAAATAAGGAGAAGAAAGTGGACCAACAAGTCTTTGTGAACAAGCTGCAAAGGGGTCGAGACATGCCAAGAGGCACGTTTGTCAAAATTGTCCCGATGATGTTTGATGAGAACACAACCGACACAAACACCATCTCTGTAAGAAATAAGAGGAAGACCAATCACCATCTGTTGATTACATAGCTATTGCAATGAACGATAATTTAGATGACCAAACCGCTCATGCCAAAGTTTGCTCAAGTCATCGCCATGGGAAACAAAAACTGATGGAAAAAAATGATGACCCAAAGTTGTCAAACTTGTACAAGCTGGTAATATCATCAACAATTCCAATTGTGAGAACATGCTTAGGATATTTTAGATCCTTGATTACAACTTGATGAGTTGAAAACTCTACAGTTTTACTTTCACATTAATGAGTGATTTGATATAATGATAGAAGGTTGCAGGAAAGACTTGGAATACATAATACATCATTGAAATGATCATTATCTACATGAATTGTTATAGATCCTAATAAACTAAGAGATATATCATCACAAAAAAATATTTTCTTGGTGTTATATTCATCTAGAGCAGAAAATATGGCTTTATCCTTAGCCATATGATAAGATGCTCTAGAATCAATAAGCCACTCATCATAAGAAGAAGTAGAAGTTGCATTGAAGGAGAAACTAGAAGCAAAAAATGCATGTCCAAGAGAAGAAGTAGAATCAATACTAAGGTTGTGTTTCTTCATCGCTGCTTCTAAAGCTAACATCTTTTTAAACAATTTGGACTCCTCATGACCATCTTCCCCACAAAAGTTGCAATGACTATCACCGGTCTTCTTACTTTTAGATTTTTCTCCTTTGCCACCATTATGAGCGGAAATTGGCCGAGAGGGTTGGGGGCCCTTGTTTTGCTTGTTGTTGTGGCGAGGATGTTGCTTCTTAGGATTCTTGGATTTATCTTTTTGCTGGGCCACTTAGGCTTTGGTGGATGTACCTACAGTGCTAATCAATCCAAGTTGTAAGATCTTATTTTTCTCTCGAATCATAGCATCACAAAAGGATTCAAGAGAGGGTTTTTTATAAACACTCCGTAGAGCTTCTCTAGTAGCATAAAAGGTAGATACAAAAGAAAAATATGCACTGCCAAGCTTAGCAAGAATAACATATATGCATCGATCGTCCGAAAGATCTATTTTTCATTCTATACATAAAATAATTGTTTTGAACTTATATAAGTAATCTTCAATGCAAGGAAAATCACTTGGACTTAAGGTCATTAACTGATTCTCTAATTGGTGGGCTCAAATAATATTGGGTTTACCAAAAATAGTTTCAAGCTTTGCCAAAGCATCATTAGGGTCATTAATTCCGTGAAGATGGAACCTTAAATCATGAGAGATGGACATTCCGATAAGTCTGCGTGCTTCATCATTCTTGTTTTCCCAGTTTCCAGTTCTTTTCCCATGGTAATCTAGTACAATCCTTTACTTCTTAATACATCCTCCATATGGGATTTCCATGAGAAGTAGTTGGTACTGGTAATCAAAATACAACTGAGATATGATGTATTAAAATATGCAGAAAAAGATGAAACTGATGGTCTAGATGAAAAGATTTTGAAAAAATAGATCATTTAAAAAAACGACACTGAAAACGAATTTCAGATGCGAAAGTTATGCCCTTTTGAAAAAGGCGTAAACGGTAACCAAAGAGCCACATGACAATTAGAAGTTGGTCCATGTGGTGATGCTCCTCCTAACTATGCCTATAAGCTTATTTTAAAATAAGTTACCTATGAAGTGACCCACTTTTATAGAATAAGTGAGAATCACTTTTACAATGAAGTTTGTAAATGAAAGTTGCATGCAAAATAATTTAAAATGAAATATTAAAGTGATTTAATAGTGATTTACTTTTATAACTTAAGTGAAATGCACTTTACAATGAATGCATGAGTTTTTTAAAGAAAAGTAACAAACGGGAGACTTGAACTCAAGACCTCTTACTAAGTAAAGTAACTTTTAACCAAGTGAATTAGTGCAAAACATATTATATTGTTTAGAAGGAGGATTGTTGTTGTTGAGGAGAGAGTGCTCATAAAAAGTCTTTTCACACAAGAAAAAAATTCCACTTCTTGATGACAACCACTGTTAGATCTCGGTTGGCTTACCCAAAAAATGAAAAATTTCCCTCTGTTTTTGATTTACCAATATCACACAGAGCGCATGACAAAGAGCATACACATACATGAAAACTATTTCCGCTCTGTTTTAGATTTAACGAGATCGCACAGGGCGCAGGGAAAAGAGAATACGCAAATCGAAAAGAGTAGCAACCTGGAAATAAAAAACAAAAAACTGAAATATTAGCTTTGCAAAAATTTAAAAGGGTGTATTCAAGCTTTATACCTCCAGATTTCATTGAAATGACTGTATCTTGGGAAAAGAAAAACCTTTCGAGTGAAACGAAAGACATTCCTAACTGAAATAGGTGCTTCAAACGCAAGGGAACAATCCTCTCAGCCTAGAAATGTACGAAAATGCCAGAAACCAGAGATGCAAAAACACGACTTCACGATCTCGATCTATAATGTGAGCGAGTATTAAAATGCGCTCTAATACCATGTTCGAAAACATAGGTATTCCAATAGAGGATGAACACCTTTAGTAATCTCTCACACAAGCAGATCAAAGATCAACACACCGATGTTTTGACGTGCTAAAACCTCTATGAGGAAACATCCATGGTCGCAACAAACATGGCCACTTAAAGCAATTTATTAATGCAAAAGAAAAATACTACATATATATTTACAAGAGATTTTTTCACAATCAATCATCGACAAATTATCCTCTATGCTTTTAAATAGAGATCATGGAACAATCAGGTGTTAAGCCATGGATTAATGTAGTCGTTAAAATAGAAGAGAACATGAACCGTCAGATCACTCTATATCGGGAACATATAGTGACCGTCAAATTATCTAACTATAAATTTATATTAAAAACACACACTAAGAAATACACTTTTTACCTAATAACAGATTAAACCAAGTTGATATTAATTAACTACTAAATATCTAAATATCCTAACAATCCAACAAAATCCATGCTTAATATCCCTCCACCTTTTTTGAAAATGATTAGTGCCACTCTATCCTTTTTGAAAATGATGACATACCCGAATAAATGTTAAAATAAATGACATTGTTGATATGAATAAAGTGATGTTATCTAATATTTTCTATCACTATCGACAATCTCCCACCCATCCTTAATGAAGCCCAAGATTGACCGTTTTATGGACTGCTTATATTTTTGGTTGGGTTTTTATGCTAGTATGGACACTTCATTTCAATTATGGCATATACGATACTTTATTTTGATTAAGGAATATATTTTAAGGCCTACCTAACATAATTTAATGAGTAATGTATATTTCAATTATTTTCCATATTTCTATGCATTATGTGACATTGGTTACTATTTTCATGTTTCTCTTATTGATGTTCATAATTATTATGTTATTGATGAAGTTGTTGTCTCATTGTGTGCTATTTGAGTAGATTATTGAATGGATAAAATGACATGTAATTTATATTTATTCAACATAATTAGATTAATTCATATGATGTTCATGAGGAGGACATTTATTTGTTTTATTATTATGATAAATACATTATGGGGTATAAGGTGCGGACATGACTAAGAAGAATAAGGGGTGGCACAAGTCCTACTATGCTCATGCAAGTTAGTTTCTATGGAATGAGAAGGCTTGGAGAACTCAAAGCATAATGTATAACCCAAGTATTCATGACTTTGATTGGTGGGCCCATGTGTTTTATGTCTAAGTTGGCCTACGAACTCTAACTTAACTTGAATTAAACACATAAGTCATGATACTTATATTTGTCTCCAAAAATGACATGCTTATTTAATTAATATTATTATTTATGACAATTTATAATTTCCTCACTGCTTTATTTCTCTTCAAAAGGGGAAGGGAAGGGGAGAAAAAGATCACTGCTTACCTAAGTATTGAGGGTTGCTAAATTGTTTCATGCATTCATTGATTTCCATTCGAGTGTTTATGCAACCTTATGATTTCCTATGACTACAAGAAGCTTACTCATGGCTTTTTTTTTGTTGGCTCAAGTTCACATCCTCCTACTTGAGGTATAATAGATTGTTGGTTGGTTACCCACTTGATGATTTCTAGGTTCCCTTAGCTAATGAGTGATACTTTTGTAGATTTATATCTTGGTCTATTTAGTTGTGACTATCCCTTAGAGATTCTACCCCTTAAGACACACAACTCCTCATAGAGATTACTTAGTTGTGGCTTGTGTGTAGTTTCAAAAGTGCCCAAGTGAAAGCTATTGCATATGTACTTGTTTGCATGTGGTTTCATAAATGCCCTAAACAATCTTTATTGCTTCAGTGCGAGGTTTCAGTTCTTGAGATATTAACTCTCATATTTTTGTTGATGTACTTTATGATGACTTGATTATCATTGTACTTTAATATTGTACTCCACTTGATCCTATTGAAAGCTATCTTTTCCTTTTTGATTCTTTTCATTTTTTTTTTCATGTATTTCCATTTGATTACTATCATTTTTTTTTTAAGAAACATTATAAAAGCCATAAAAGACAAACAAAAGTTATTATTCTAGTTTTCTCATGTGATCCATTTTGTTTTTGTTATCTCTCCTTTACATTTGTTGATTGGTAGGTAGTTAATAAGTGGAATATATAAAAGAAAATTCAAATTTGCATAATTTCAATCCATTTTGGTTTTATTTTTGGGTAAAAGAGTCTTTATTGCACCAAGCTTGGGAAGGAGGTACATGCTATTTTGGATATGTGTTATTTGACATTATAATAAACTCAACCTTCTTATGGCCTCTCTAGCAATGAAATCATTGAGATATCATTATGTTCTATTTCATCTTTAAAGATGAACATTTTCTTTTTCTACCAAATGATCACTTTTTAGCTTGTAATCAACATACTATATAAGACATTAGAGGTAATAAGCATTGAGTTCCATTCCCACTTTCCACTCGCACATCCCCATGATCATGTTCACATATGATTGATGCTTGATGATCGATTATGGTATCAACATATTTTGTAGATAGTATTGGGAGGAGTCACACTTTAAAAAAAATGTATTTTGTTTCTGCATGTTTTCTTGATCTCTTTGTTGTTTTATTTCTTTTGGTTTTCACTGATTTTAATTTAAGTTCTATCTTATATTTTCATTGTTTAAAAACTTATTGTTTATGAATTTTTGACATATATGGCCAGAGTGATGTACTTTTTCAACTAGATAATGTTCTTGGGACTACTTTTGAGCACAAACTACAAGATGAAAATAGTCAAATTTCTCCAAGAGAGTGGAGACTAGTTGACATAATCAAATGATAGAGTATTTTACCTCTTCAACAAGTATATTAGCTTTTAAGATGATTTATTATGATCGTTCCTAACAATACTCAGCTTGATATACATGTGAATTTGGCTAATCAATTTGACATTCCTTGTTTATTGTTCGACCTTGCTTTAGATACTGTAGCTACTTAAGAAGAGTTGGAATAGACTTAGGAAGCTATAGTTAGAGAGATAAACACTATTTAAATACTTATGTTGGACCAAAGAGTCTTTTTCTATCCTAGACAATGGCCCTAGTTTACTTCTGAGACAACATTGAAGGTTAAAGGGAGAATCTTTCGAACTTGAACTATATCCTTTCTTTGGTATTAAGAGGAGGAAAAGGGTTTAAAGCCATTTTTGAAGTATTATTGACCCTAAATATTCATTTTTTTATTTTGAATACGTTTGGAGCAATTAAGACATAACCTCCTCCATTCTCCACACCCAAAATACGACTACCATAAATTGGACACTACCATCAACGTCTCAATCTACTAGTGCCCATATGTTTGCAAGTCGGTCCATATGGAGTATGTTTAGCAATTACATCCAAGTCACCTCCACCATGAGCACAAATACAATCATCAAGAAATATGGTATCTTTTAATATGAATTCGATCATCATGCCACCCTTGGCAACTTTATTTCCCCTTAAACTTGACCCCAGTCAACCCCATTGCCTAAATTCGAAGAGCACCTCCCAAGGTTTTTAGGAGATAGTGCTATGTTCACAAAAAATAACTTACATCACTTCTCAAATTCCTTCTTTAACACAGGAGTTGGTGGTAATGTTACATTCATATGATTTTTCATCAATTCACCCAAGGGAAGGCTCGCTTTTGAGTTCTTTAGCCTACTTTAGAAGTATATCCAAAATAGGGAAGAATTTGAATATTGGTTCAAGGGGACTTTTATTAGAACGAATAATCCATTCAACCATGTAATAGAGTACAATGGTTTAGCATGAAAACTAGATGAAAGCATCACATTTTTAAACCTTAGATTTCCCATGCTATACAACAAGATTCTAGAGGACATTCATCCTTCTAATAAATCCTCCTTAGTCCATTACTACAACACCTTACCCTGACATATAAGAAAAATTGTAAGAGAATGGTGTTTCTAATCTTAGGTCCATGCTTTATACTTATCTAGAGTATGAAGACCAAACCATCTGAATCCATATCACTTTAGACACTTTTAGTTATCCCATTGATATCAATTCCATGATGCAATTAATTTGTGTTATGAACAATAAATGATCACTATAAAATGAAAAATGACCAATGAGCTCAAGGCTCCCTTGCAACTAGAACAAAGGTCATTTAGGATGCAAGACAACTCTTCTAATTCATAGTGCAACTTTTGTGATGATGCCCATGACCTAAATAAATATTGTGAAGACTACCAATAGCCAAAGAAAGAGACAAAGGGAGTAAAAAGTAATATTCCTACTCATTCATCATTGAAGTAAATGAACCCTGATTCCATATTTGTGATGGGAACTATGTATATAAATTATTAGTCTTAGAAATATAATTTTCAAGGTAAAAAGAAGGGCAAACTAATAAAAAAACACACATATTTCATTAAATGTGGAATAAACTGTGGATCTAGAATTTTGACTTTTAGTGAGATTGGTTTTTTCCAAATTAAAAGTGTAAAATTTTTCTTAATTCACTACATTAAATGTATATATAATAACCATTTTTTATTAGCAGCTAGTCAACGAAAGAACATAAGTTGATACCATCAGAGAGAGAGATTAGAAGAAGCTACGCTCGATTCGGTCGATTCAAAGCCTAGCCTCTACTTCCGGGTTTTCCTTGCTCAATCTATCTATTGGAGTAAATACCTACCTGGTTGGCCCGAAGAATCCTATTTATTATTACATGTATGTATGTAACCTTATCAGGAAGGGGTCTGCTCTAATCAATCAGCAGCTAACTCAAGCAAGATCCGGGTAAGAGGGTTAGTCTTTAGACACTTGACCAACGTCGCCCCTCCACCAAAATAGTTCCCACGAGTTGCTCGACCGACGTCAGAAGGGGCGAAGGCTATCCACCATGCAGCAGCCCAATCATTGGGAAGCTGCTGCATGGTGTATTACTTGAACTGCTGCATGCCCATCCCATGCCCGAACCATGCACCATAAAACTCCGATCCCGCATGCATTTTATTTCCGGCGACTCCACGTTCGTGTTGTGGCACTATCCCCCAGAAGCTGCAGCACACCGTCAACCTGTACTTGGACCGTCCCCTAATTTTAATTAATTGCAATTACATAGTGGTAGATGGACGATGGATGAGGGCATGCTTCAAAACCAAATTCAATTTTGAATGTTCAAATGAACGAAAAACAAATCTGCGCCCATTCCTCATTTGAAATTTGAATTTTGACTACCTTCTCAAATCGGAATTCTGCGTATCCAGCGTTTAGAGATTTCCCGTTTAGAGCTTTCCTGGATTATCTGAACAGCCAAGACCAATGGAAATTCTGAAGGTATTCTATTTGTAGAGGCCGATACAGATGTTTCCTTGGAAGACTTTGGAGATCTCTATCCACCAATTCTTCGCAGTGATTACTTTATCCAGAACGTTCCCGAATCGGAAACGATCACAGACTCTCCACTTCTTCTGATTCAGGTTGTTTATTCATGTGAAATCAGCTCGTAATTAGTACACTTGAATCCCTAACTGTATTGAAGCCTGTACATGTAGACTAATCAGATAAAATATTTACAATATATGGATTGGATTTTCAGGTAACGCGTCTAAAATGCGGAGGGCTCGTATTGGGTATACGTCTCAACCATTGCATGACTGATGGCGTTTTAATTGCCGGATTTATGAAAGCTGTGGGTGAAATGGCCAGAGGGGCGACAAGCCCTGAGATTCCTCCAGTTTGGAATAGAAAAATCCTGCGACCCAGAATGAAGCCTTTGATAAAATACCCTCACCATGAATACGATTATGTGGAAGACAAACATGGAGAGTCGTTGAGAGCATCTGCGGAGGAGATGAATTTTAAATCCTTTTTTTTTGGGTCGAAAGAAGTTGAAGCTTTGAAACGACATGTAGAAGGAATCAATTGCTCTGCATTCAAAGTATTATTGGCATGCCTGTGGCAATCTAGAACAAAGGTTCTCAATATACCCGCCGACCAAGACTTGAGATTAATCTTTGCTCTGGACGCTCGTTCTCGATTTCAACCGCCTCTTCCAGCAGGTTTCTATGGCAATACGATAAGTTTTGCTTGCGCTCATGCAAAAGCTAGGGATCTAAGTGACTAACCGCTATCCTTCGTTGTTAAATTAATCAAAGAAGCCAAGAGAATGATTGATGAAGAATACATGCGGTCTGTGATCGATATGATGGAAGTGAAAGGGCGACCACTCGTCAAAGCTGGTGGTTTTTATTTTGTGAGTGAGACGAGCAAACTTGAGCTT
>ML791179.1:65632-88641 GCA_009831015.1 Picea engelmannii
TTTTTTCAGCAACCCTTCTTGTACTGAATTGAAACTTGGGATGGGTTGGATCTTAAGTGCCAAATTAAAACTCGGCAAGGCCTTTAAAGAGCAATGTGAGGAAGAAATGGGTTTACCTTCTTAGGTTATGAGTGTTAATGGAGATGGTAAGCACGCAGTTGCAGATTAGTGCCATCATTTTCGATAATAAACGTCTAAGAGGTTGTAATCGTCAATACATGACATTGAGTCCAAATTACTTCATAGAAATTATTCCGTATGAATACTCCTCATCATGCCCGCTGCCTATTGCAGGATCATCAGATATTCCAATAGCAAGGAAGCATTCCCTGCAACATTTCTTGGAGAAGCGTCGGGACAGGTACCTTAAATACTTCGTACTTATACAAACCAACTTTTATACAAGCCAACTTTTTTAGTATTATGCAAGAATGCGCGTTTAATGGAGATTGAGGCAAGGATGGCCTTTAACAACACTAAAAACGCTGGTGCAGGTAATGATAATTTGCTAGATTTTTTCCCTCTTTTGAATGAGTATTGTAGGATCCATGGAGTTGGGAGGATAGGGTGGGCTTCAGAATCCGAAGCATAACAACTATCAGGGAATCTTCTTTAATATTGGACTATCTCCAAGACTCCACGATAGATAATAGTAGAAGCTCTCTTTAATAATTTTCTCATTGATGTTGTACTATATGATGCCTCGTTACTCTTCTGCTCTTTTGGTGGTTGTGTTGTCAATGGAGGCCTTACTGTGTATGAGTGAGGCCGCGGATAGTCCAAACGTGAGAAGTAGATAGTGCATATACAGAAGTGTGCATATACGAAAGTGCGCATATACCGAAGCGCGCATATATGGAAGCGTGCATATACGGAAGCGCACATACACTGACGACGCATATACGAAAGCGTGCATATACGGAAGCTGCGCATATACGGAAGCTGCGCATATACGGAAGGGCACATATACGAAAGGTGCATATACGAAAGCTGACATATACGGAAGCGCGCATATATGGAAGGGTGCATATACGGAAGCTGCATATACAGAAGCGTGCATATACAGAAGCTCGCATATACGGAAGTTGCGCATATACGGAAGTTGCACATATACAGAAGCGCGCATATACGGAAGCTGCGCATATACTGACGACTCATATACAGAAGTGTGCATATACGGAAGCGCGCATATACCGAAGCGCGCATATATGGAAGCGTGCATATACGGAAGCGCGCATATACGGAAGCTACGCATATACGGAAGGTGCATATACGGAAGTTGCGCATATACGAAAGTGCACATATAAGGAAGGGCACATATATGGAAGCTGCGCATATATGAAAGCGCGCATATACGGAATCTGGTGCATATACGGAAGCACGCATATACGGAATCTGGTGCATATACGGAAGCGCGCATATACGGACGCGCGCATATACGGAAGCGCGCATATACGGAAGTTGCGCAGGAAGGTGCATATACGGAAGGGCACATATATGGAAGTTGCGCATATACGGAAGGTGCATATATGGAAGCGCGCATATACAGAAGCATGCAAATACGGAAGTTGCGTAGGAAGGTGCATATACGGAAGCGCGCATATACGGAAGGGTGCATATATGGAAGGTGCATATACGAAAGCGCGCATATACGGAAGGCGCATATACGGACGAAACAATCATATACGGAAGCGAGCATATACGGAAGCGCGCATATATGGAAGTGTGCATATATGAAAGCTGCACATATACGGAAGCTACGCATATACGAAAGCATGCATATACTGACGGCGCATATACAGAAGCGCGCATATACGGAAGCTGCGCATATACGGAAGCTGCGAATATATGAAAGCTGCGCATATACGGAAGGTGCATATATGGAAGCACGCATATACTGACGGCGCATATACAGAAGCACGCATATACAGAAGCGTGCATATATGAAAGATGCGCATATACGAAAGCTGCACATATACAGAAGGTGCATCTATGGAAGCCCACATATACTGACGGAGCATATACAGAAGCACGCATCTACAGAAGCGTGCATATACAGAAGCTGCTCATATACGGAAGCTGGCATATACGGAAGCGCGCATATATGGAAGCGTGCATATACGGAAGCGCACATATACTGACAACGCATATACGGAAGTACGCATATATGGAAGCGTGCATATACGGAAGCTGCACATATACGGAAGGCACATATACGGAAGTTGCGCATATACGGAAGCGTGCATGTACGGAAACAACGCATATACGGAAGGGCACATATATGAAAGGTGCATATACGAAAGCTGCGCATATACGGAAGCGCACATATATGGAAGCGTGCATATACGGAAGCGCACATATACTGACGACGCATATACGGAAGCGCGCATATACGGAAGCAATGCATATACGGAAGCTGCGCATATACAGAAGGTGCATATACGGAAGGGAACATATACGGAAGCTGCGCATATACGGAAGCTGTGCATATACGGAAGCGTGCATATACGGAAGCATGCATATACGGAAGCTGCGCATATACGGAAGGCACATATACGGAAGCTGCGCATATACGGAAGCGTGCATATATGGAAGCAACGCATATACGGAAGGGCACATATATGAAAGGTGCATATACGGAAGTTGCGCATATACGGAAGCGCGCATATACGGAAGCTGCACATATATGGAAGCGTGCATATACGGAAGCGCACATATACTGACGGCGCATATACGGAAGTTGCGCATATACGGAAGGTGCATATACGGAAGCGTGCATATACGGAAGGTCCATATACGGAAGGGCACATATACGGAAGGGCACGCTTCTGTATATGCGTCGTCTGTATATGCGCAGCTTCCGTATATGCGTGCTTCCGTATATGCGTAGCTTCCGTATCTACATGCTTCCGTATATGCGCGCTTCTGTATATGTGCCATCAGTATATGAGCGCTTCCATATATGCACCTTCCGTATATGCGTAGCTTATGTATATGCGCACCTTCCATATATGCGCAACTTTCGTATATGCATGCTTCCGTATATGTGCAGCTTCCGTATATGCACCTTTCCGTATATGTGCAGCTTCCGTATATACACGCTTCCGTATATGCGCAGCTTCCGCATATACGAAAGCGTGCATATACGGAAGCTGCACATATACGAAAGCTGCGCATATATGGAAGGTGCATATATGCGCGCTTCTGTATATGCGCCGTCAGTATATGCGTGCTTCCGTATATGTGCAGCTTTCGTAGCATGCTTCCGTATATGCGCGCTTCCATATATGTGGAAGCTGCGCATATACGGAAGCGTGTATATACGGAAGCTGCGCATATACGGAAAGATGCATATATGGAAGCTGCAAATATACGGAAGCGTGCATATACGGAAGGTGCGCATATATGGAAGGTGCGCATATACACGCTTCCGTATATACACGCTTCCGTATATGCGCAGCTTCCGCATATGCAGAAGCTGCGCATATACGGAAGCTGCACATATACAGAAGCGCGCATATACTGATGGCGCATATACAGAAGCGCACATATATGGAAGGTGCGCATATACAGAAGTTGCGCATATACGGAAGGTGCATATATGGAAGCGCTCATATACTGACGACGCATATACAGAAGCGCGCATATACGGAAGCGTGCAGATACGGAAGCTGCGCATATACGGAAGCACGCATATACGGAAGCTGCGCATATACAGACGACGCATATACAGAAGTGTGCCCTTCCGTATATGTGCCCTTCCATATATGCACCTTCCGTATATGCGCACCTTCCGTATATGCACGCTTCCGTATATGCGCAGCTTTCGTATATGCACCTTCCGTATATGCGCAACTTTCGTATATGAGCCATCAATATATGTGCGCTTCCGTATATGCACGCTTCCATATATGTGCAACTTCCGTATATGCGTGCTTCCGTATATGCGCAGATTCCGTATATGCACGCTTACGTATATGCGCAGATTCCATATATGCAGGCTTCCGTATATGCACAACTTCCGTATATGCACCAGCTTCCGTATATGCCCATTTCTGTATATGCGCGCTTCGGTATATGCAGCTTCGGTATATGCACCCTTCCGTATATGCGCAACTTCCGTATATGCACCTTTCGTATATGTGCCCTTCCGTATATGCACGCTTCCGTATATGCGCAACTTCCGTATATGTGCCCTTTCGTATATGCACTTTCCGTATATGCGCAACTTCCGTATATGCACGCTTCCGTATATGCATGCTTCCATATATGCGCGCTTCCGTATATGTGCCGTCAGTATATGTGCGCTTCCGTATATGCACGCTTCCATATATGCGCGCTTCCGTATATGCGCGCTTCCGTATATGCGCAGCTTATGTATATGTACCTTTCATATATGTGCCCTTTCGTATATGCGCTGCTTCTGTATATGCACGCTTCCGTATATGCGCAGCTTCCATATATGTGCCTTCCGTATATGCACGCTTCCGTAAATGCGTGCTTCCGTATATGCACCGTCAGTATATGTGTGCTTCTGTATATGCACGCTTCCATATATGCGCGCTTCCGTATATGCCAGCTTTCGTATATGCGCAGCTTCTGTATATGCACGCTTCTGTAGATGCATGCTTCTGTATATGCTCCGTCACTATATGCGCGCTTCCATAGATGCACCTTCTGTATATGTGCAGCTTTCGTATATGCGCAGCTTCCGTATATGCACGCTTCTGTATATGCGTGCTTTTGTATATGCGCCGTCAGTATATGCGCGCTTCCATATATGCACCGTCAGTATATGTGTGCTTCCGTATATGCACGCTTCCATATATGCACCTTCCGTATATGCACAGCTTTCGTATATACGCAGCTTCCGTATATGCGCGCTTCCGTATATGCGCGCTTTTGTATATGCGCCGTCAGTATATGCGCGCTTCCGTATATGCGCAGCTTCCGTATATGTGCAGCTTCCGTATATGCACGCTTCCGTATATGCGCGCTTCCGTATATGCTCGCTTCCGTATATGCTTGCTTCTATATATGCATCGTCCGTATATGTGCCTTTCATATATGCGCGCTTCCGTATATGCACCTTCCGTATATGCGCGCTTCTGTATATGCACCTTCCTGCGCAACTTTCGTATATGCACGCTTCTGTATATGTGCGCTTCCGTATATGCGCAACTTCCGTATATGCACCTTCCTGCGCAACTTCCGTATATGCGCGCTTCCGTATATGCACGCTTCCGTATATGCGCACTTCCGTATATGCAAAGCTTCCGTATATGCACCTTCCGTATATGCGCAGCTTCTGTATATGCACCTTCCATATATGCACAGCTTCCGTATATGCACGCTTCCGTATATGCGCAACTTCTGTATATGCGCGCTTCCATATATGCGCGCTTCGGTATATGCGCACTTCCGTATATGCACACTTCTGTATATGAGTCGTCCGTATATGCGCAGCTTCCGTATATGCGCGCTTCTGTATATGCGCAGCTTCTGTATATGCACACTTCTGTATATGCAGCTTCCGTATATGCACCCTTCCGTATATGCGCGCTTTCGTATATGCCAGCTTTCGTATATGCAGCTTTCGTATATGTGCCCTTCCGTATATGCGCAGCTTCCGTATATGTGTCATTCCGTATATGCGCAACTTCCGTATATGCACGCTTCCGTATATGCGCCGTCAGTATATGTGCGCTTCCGTATATGCGTAGCGTCCATATCTGCACGCTTCCGTATATGCGCGCTTCTGTATATGCGCCGTCAGTATATGCGCGCTTCCATATATGCACCTTCCGTATATGCACAGCTTTTGTATATGCGCACCTTCCGTATATGCACAACTTCCGTATATGCACGCTTCCGTATATGTGCAGCTTCCGTATATGCACCATTCCGTATATGCGCAGCTTCCGTATATACACGCTTCCATATATACGCACTTTCGTATATGTGCCGTCAGTATATGTGCGCTTCCGTATATGCGCACTTCCGTATATGCGTCGTCCGTATATGCGCATCTTCGGTATATGCGCGCTTCTGTATATGCGCAACTTCCGTATATGCGTAGCTTCCATATATGCACGCTTCTGTATATGCACCAACTTCCGTATATGCGTGCTTCCGTATAGGCACCAACTTCCGTATATGCACGCTTCCGTATATGCACGCTTCTGTATATGCGCAGCTTCCGTATATGCACCTTTCGTATATGTGCCCTTCCGTATATGCGCAGCTTCTGTATATGCACGCTTCCGTATATGCGCAGCTTCCGTATATGTGCCCTTCCATATATGCAGCTTCCGTATATGCGCAACTTCCGTATATGCACCGTCAGTATATGTGCGCTTCCGTATATGCACGCTTCCATATATGCGTGCTTCGGTATATGCATGCTTCCGTATATGTGCACTTCCGTATATGCATGCTTCTGTATATGCGTCATCCGTATATGCGCAGCTTTCGTTTATGCGGGCTTCCGTATATGCGCAGCTTCCGTATATGCACCTTCCGTATGTGTGTCCTTCCATATATGCACAACTTCCGTATATGCACGCTTTCGTATATGCGCAGCTTTTGTATATGTGTCCTTCCATATATGCACCTTCTGTATATGTGCAGCTTCCGTATATGCACGCTTCCGTATATGCGCCGTCAGTATATGTGCGCTTCTGTATATGCACGCTTCCATATATGCGTGCTTCGGTATATGTACGCTTCCGTATATGCGCACTTCTGTATATGCACGCTTATGTATATGCATGCTTCTCCAGGTGAGAGAGTGCGCGGAGGAAGTGAGAACTTCTGGAAGGGATCTTGTAGTTGCCACAGAGCTCAGAGAATTTTGGTCTAGCCTGTTGTTGAAGCCTAAGGCAGGGGAGGTTTAGCAGCCGAATGACTGTCCTGGTGACAGTGAAGGTGTATACTCCTGGGGTGAGACAGGCATGTGGGGAATGAGAGTCTGTGAGCAGTGGGCATAAGTGGCTCCTGGGAGAGAATCCATCCTCATAAACTGTGTGTCTCCCTGTTAACCTTGCCTAGCCTAGGATTCCCTTGCTCGGTGGAGCTTAGTCCTAGATCGGGGGTGACCTACTGTTGAGAGTGATGAGCAGCATGGTCTAAGGCTGGGAGGTTCATGGAAGGTCTGAACGCAGTTGGTGGAGTTACTCCAATTTCAAAAATAAGTATAATTATGTGTTTAATTATGTACTTAATTAAAATGCATGTCTGTGATGCTTGTAATATTATCATGTATTTCGTTGCAAGTGGAATTATTGTTAATTATATTTAAGTTTGCATGATGTAGTAACTCTATGTTAAAATGTGTTAAATTGATTTAATGCATATTGTATATAAGTGTATGTTTCGCGTAGTAGTGTTGCTCGACAGTGGGGTTGATGGTCAGGGACGTTACATCCATGCTTTCCCCATCGATACTTGAAACTCCTTGCTCGCCAAGATATCTCTCACGTTTGGACTATCCACGACCTCACTCATACACAGTAAGGCCTCCATTGACAACACAACCACTAGAAGAGCAGAAGAGTAACAAGGCATCATATAGTACAACATCAATGAGAAAATTATTAAAGAGAGCTTTTATCTACCGTGGAGTCTTGGAGATAGTCCAATATTAAATAAGATTCCCTGATAGTTGTTATGCTTCAGATTCTGAAGCCCACCCTATCCTCCCAACTCCGTGGATCCTACAATACTCATTCGAAAGAGGGAAAAAATCTAGCAAATTCTCATTACCTGCACCAGCGTTTTTAGTGTTGTTAAAGGCTTAGAAGCTGATTTTTTGTCACATTAGAAATCCTTTATTTTCAACTCCATCTCCTCCTTTTCCTCGTCTAATCTCTTGTTAGCTTCAATCCAATTTTTCCTCTCATGTTTGCACATCTCATCATAAAATTAATGGTCACTCTTTTACCCTTTCATACCCTTATCTCGTGACATGCACCATATGTTTATTATAGTTAGTCAAACTCAGCTGTTTATCTTGTCTATTAGTGACCTGTGGTACAAGGGTATTGTTACGAATCCATTTCCTTATTAGAATCTTATCCATGTTTTGGTGGTTCCTAATTTTGTATATTATTGGGGGTTCAACTACTTCTTTTCACTTATTTTATTCAACCAATATTACATGTTTGGGGTAATTTATCCCCCTTTTGGGTGAATAGTCTATAAAGTCTCTGACTAGACAAATACTAATCTCTAGGTCTATGTAACACCCTGTTTCCCCCAGTGTGTAAAAATAACTATATTGGCCAAGAACTATGGCAAAATCAAAGATGTGAATGTTTGATTTGATAGACCTTTGTATAAAAGGTCAATGAATGTAAATTATATCATGAATATGTGTCGCATGATTGCTGGGAGGGGGATGTGCTGAAAGAGACCACGATGGCTAATGAGAGGTGGTTGATGGGGTCGGGAATGGCTGCGTTAACTTCCACCGAACCAAAACCGTACTGGTTTGTACGTGCTCGAAAACCAAAGCTCACTCTCTGACCCCAGAATGAATTACTCGCCAGGATGGTAGGTGGGGAGGCTCATCAAGAGTAAATGAGGGGATGGGGGCGAACCACCCATCCATAGAAGCTCTCAGACCTGACCATGGACGGGGAAATTCGTGCCACACGCAACCTCGCAAGAGAGGGCAAGGAAAGAAGTGTGGAAGAGGAAAGGAGAGCACGCGTGACAGGAATCGCGGAAGGAGAACCAGAGGAACTCCGAAACTACAGAGAGTCATGAACAGAGGAGAAGGGTAGTAACCTTCATCTTGGACTTCCGTTGAGCCGGGAGTAGGAGACTAAGTCTCAAAGCATCGTGGTCTAGCTCGGGGGTGGCTAGTGGTAAATCTGGTTGGAATCACTGAGCCTACGGTTGGGTGGAAACGAGCACCCTTCTCAGCATTCACATCACGTCCAGAATTTCTGATAAGTGTTATGTCTTGCATTTGGAATTGAATGTCATGACCGCATGCTCATTTTTATACGCTCATAAATAGTTTCTGTATCGAAGTGTTTGCCTTGTGCTTTGATTGGAAATAATGGACGCATGCTTATACTGATATAACTACAAATCAGTCAATGTATAGAATGTATAAGTTTAGGATACGAGTTCATTCCCCTGAGGATTGACCCATCTAACTTGACTCGTGCTATCCCCTGGTTTATCCTCTCGAAGGCACCCTTTTTTTTTGAGAAAGTTCCCTCGCGTTCCAGAGTCGGAGTGAGCCCCTTGGAAGACTACCATTGTAGTAGATCCGTGAGTTTACCTTGCCCCTGTCACGAAGTAAATGGGCTTCAGAGTTTCGGCTCCCGAGAAACCCAGGTGCAAGACCCTTCGTCTTTGTACATCGCGAAGTCCCGACTTGCGAAACCCCGCAAAGAGCATAGTGTAAATGGGCTTCAGAGTTTCGGCTCCCAGGAAACCCAGATGCGAGACCCCTCGTTTTCGCACATCACGAAATCCCGACATGCGAAACCCCAAAAAAAGCTTAGTGTAAATGGGCTTCGGAGTTTCGGCTCCCGGGAAACCCAAGGGTATGAACCCCTCGTCTTCGCAAGTTGCAAAATTCCGGTACGCGAAAACCCGGTATGAGAAATCCGGAAGCGGTGTAATGTGAATTTATTTCAGAGTTTCGGCTCCTGGGAAACCCAGGTGCAAGGCCCCTCATCTTCATACATCACAAAGTCCCAACTTGCGAAACCTCGAAAAGAGCTTAGTGTAAATGGGCTTCGGAGTTTCGGCTCCCGGGAAACCCAGGTGCGAGACCCCTCGTCTTCGCACATCGTGAAATCCCGACATGCGAAACCCTGAAAAGGGCTTAGTGTAAATGGGCTTCGAAGTTTCGGCTCCTGGGAAACCCAAGGGTATGAACCCCTCGTCTTCGCAAGTTGCGAAATTTCGATAGGCGAGAACCCGGTATGAGAAATCCCGAAGCGGTGTAGTGTGAATTGATTTCGGAGTTTTAGCTCCCGGGAAACCCAGGTGCGAGGCCTTTCGTCTTCGTACATCACGAAGTCCCGACTTGCGAAACCCCGAAAAGAGCTTAGTGTAAATGGGCTTCGGAGTTTCGGCTCCCGAGAAACCCAGGTGTGAGACCCCTCGTCTTCGCACATCGCGAAATCCCGACATGCGAAACCTCGAAAAGAGCTTAGTGTTAATGGGATTTGGAGTTTCGGCTCCCGGGAAACCCAAGGGTATGAACCCCTCGTCTTCACAAGTTGTGAAATTCCGGTACGCGAAAAACCGGTATGAGAAATCCTGAAGCGGTGTAGTGTGAATTGATTTCGGTGTTTCGGCCCCCGGGAAACCCAAGGGTATGAACTCTTGTCTTCGCAAGTTGAGAAATCCTGGTACACAAAATCCCGGTATGTGAAACTCCGAGTCGGCTTAGTGTGAATAGGATTTCGGGTTTTGGGGTTTGAAGAGTCGAAAGACTCGACTCTCGGGCATTGCTGAGTCACCAAATGCGAAAGGTGCCTCTTGGCTTAGCTCAGGGTCATAACCGATGATCACATGGAGGTGAAGCCCGCGCTTGGTGTTTGAGTTGTACATGACGGATTTTCAATGAAAGAACCAGTGGATTGGTTTAGTGAAGGTCCCGATCGGAAGACCTAGCCTACGCTATGACCTCGTAGGAATTCAGGGACTCTATCCCTCATTAAAGAAGGAGAAAGAAAAAGGCGAAAAATCTATTATGCCATAGTGGGTGTGTGACAAATTGGTATCAGAGCATGGTTACAACACTTGGCCTACTTGGGCTCATGAACGGGTTGGGAAAAGACTCCATTCGAAGTACTCTTAAAAGGAGTAACCCTCTATCTTAACCCCCTTAATCACAAGTCAAAGTTAAGAATGAAAACTCCTATTGTGTGTATGCATGTGAAAAATATGAATTATGTGCTGGTTATGAATAAATATAAATATTGACTAACAACAAGCATTTTTCTTTTGCACACAAGTGGATGATCAACCGCGAGAAACTGCAGACACATAGAATGGTGACTCACCATGAAGTGGGAGATGGCTCCCACAATAGAGATGAAGAGTCTGACGAAAGGAGGGCGGTGGGGACCCCTGCAGATCTAGCTGACACTGTGAGGAGCCTCATGGTCGAACTACAGAGATGCAAGGACGACAACGAGAGGATGATAAAAGAGCAAGAAAAGAAAACGAAAATTAATGCAGTCTTACTACAGAGTTTATCCGACATACAAAGACAATTGCAGCATGAACCTGACACTAGTCCCACGGACCGACGATAGACAAAGAAAAGTCGAAGTCCACCTGAGATACAGAAACATGGTCTTTTAAGTGGCCACACTGGGAAGAGCACCTCAAGGAATGTCCACCCCATAGATAAGGGACAAGCGTTGGACGATTCCTCTGGAAAGAAAGCTGGTGACTCGGAGGGATCTTCTAGCAACAGAACTAGTTCTTATTCCCGAAGAAAACGGAAGAAGCGAAAGCATTCCAAGAGTCATAATCTCGAAGGATTCAGGAAGGTCAAACCACCCTCTTTCGATGGTGAAATAAAGAAGGGAGAGGAAGTAGAGCCCTGACTGCTTGGACTAAAGAAGTATTTCAGAGTCCATGACTTCTCAGAAAATTTGAAGGTTCGAGTAGCCACCTTCAACTTGAATGGAAAGGCTTCCATTTGGTGGGAAGACCTTAAGAATGTAAAAAGGATTCATGAAGAGGGCCTGTCTTGGGAACGGTTTGAGAAATACTTCAGGAAGAAGTATCTGTCAGAAAAGTATTTCGACGAAAAGACTAAAGAATTCTATGAACTCAAGCTGGGGCAACTCACCATAGAGGAATATGTCAACAGATTCCTTGAGTTGCTGAGGTACGTACCCTATATAAAAGCAGAAAAGGCAAAGGCGCAACGATTCATCAGAGGACTACCTAAGGACTATCAGAACAAGATTGAGTTTGATGAGCCAAGGACCCTAAAAGACACTATCCGAAAGGCAAGATATTGTTATGAACAACTTGGGCATCGAACATAACCTCGTGAAGGCTGGAAGCATAAGAATAGTTCGGGATTCCAGAAAAAGGGGTTTAAATATCCAAGATTTAAAAATTATAAAAAGGACTCAAGGATGAGCTTCCGAACTCGAAGTGTACACCAGCAGAATTTCCCCCCCCCAGAGCGGAAATAAACCTTTTGGATCTACCCCAGGAAGGATTGATAACCCAAAGAAAGAACCCTTGAAATGTTGGGGTTGTGGAGAAGAGCATCTACTAACGGACTTCCTACATCGACAACAAAACAGTCAGAGAATTTACAACATTCAAGAAGCTACCACCGTCAATGACGTGGCCATGAGTATGCCACAAATTTATGCAGCCGTGGATAATAAACAAGCTGACCACCAAGTTTCACTGGTGGAGATGGAAGGTATGATCACCAACCATCTAGTGTCTATTCTAATTGACCCTGGTTCAAATTTGAGTTATATAGCTCCTAAGGTTGTTGATAAGTGTAAATTACAACCACATAAACACGCCAAGCCATGGTTGGTACAGTTAGCCACCGACACCAAAATAAAAGTAATGGAAGTCATACCATCTTTCCAATTCACTATGGGTGAATTCCCCACCCAAGCAACCCTTAACATGTTACCCCTAGGATCGTATGATCTGTTGATTGGTATGGACTGGCTAGCCACATATAAAGCCAGACTAGACTGTTACCATAAAACCTTAGAATGTGTAAGTGAAGAAGGGAGAAGGATAACCCTTCAAGGGATCCAAAAACCTGTCTCAGTGAGGCAAATATCAGCCCTGCAAATGAGAAAGTATTGCAGGAAGGGATGTCCACTATATGGGATACAGGTGTTGGAATCAGTTAAAGGTGGAAAACCAAGCCTCGAAGACCACCTCACACTAAGAGAATATAGAGATGTATTTCTAGAAGAGGTACCGGGTCTACCTCCTAAAAGGGACATTGAATTCTCGATAGAACTTGCACCAGGAGCGGTGCCAGTGTCTAGGACATCCTACAGGATGAGCACACCGGAACTAGTTGAACTTAAATTACAATTAAGAGAAATGATGGACAAAGGCTATATCCGGCCCAACATGTCACCATGGGGAGCACCAGTCCTGTTTGTGAAAAAGAAAGACGGTACCCTTCGACTGTGCGTAGATTATAGACAACTCAATAAGGTAACCATAAAGAACAAGTACCCCTTACCCATGATCGATGACTTGTTCGATCAATTGGGAGGTGCTTCCATCTTCTCAAATATTGACTTGAGATCTGGATACCATCAAGTCCAAATCAAGGGTGAAGACATCCACAAAACTGCCTTCAGGACGAGATATGGTCACTATGAGTTTGTGGCAGTACCATTTGGATTAACCAATGTCCCTGCCACTTTTATGTGCTTGATGAACAATGTGCTCAGCAAATTCCTATAGAAATTTGTACTGGTTTTTGTTGACGATATATTAATTTACTCCAAGAATAGAGAGGAACATGAGGAACACCTTAGGCTTGTACTTCAAGTGCTAAGAGGACATAATCTCTATGCCAAATTTAGCAAGCGTGATTTTTTCCAGAAGAAAATACATTACTTGGGCCACATCCTATCTGAAGAAGGAGTAGCAGTAGACCCTGACAAGATCAGGTCTATCATGGAATGGCCTACCCCTAAGGACGTTTCAGATATCAGATCCTTTATGGGCTTAGCAGGATACTATAGGAGATTTATAAAAGGATTCTCCAAGATTGGTTGTCCAATCACTGCCCTCCAGAAGAAGGGGGCTAAATTCACATGGACACAAAAATGTGAAGAAAGATTTCAAACCCTAAAGCATTTACTGACCCATGCACCCATGTTGAAGATCGCTGATTCCGAAGCTGACTTCCTTGTGTGCTCAGATGCCTGCAAGGAAGGGATCGGAGGAGTCCTTATGCAAGGAGGAAGTGTGGTCTGCTATGAATCCCGAAATTTGAATGAGCACGAAGTCAACAATGTGACCCATGATTTAGAGCTGGCTGCCATAGTGCACGCCTTAAAAATGTGGAGGCATTACCTCTTGGGAAGGAAATTTGTACTTATGACATACCACTGTGGATTGCGATATCTGTTTGACCAACCAAAGCTCAATGCCAGACAAGCTAGGTGGATGGCCCTCCTTAATGAGTTTGATTTTGAAATCAAACATATTAAAGGAAGGAAAATCAAGGTGGCCAATGCCCTTAGCAGAAGTATAAAAACAATTCACCTGGCAGCGGTGAGCACCTGCGAGACGGATGTCGAGGAAAGAGTTAGGAATGCACAAGAAACAAACACATTCTTCCAGACCGTCACCTCGTACCTGGAGCAAGAACCCACATGGATAAAGTATGAAGGCTACCAGATGATAGATGGAGGTCTGCTAATTTACATAAACAGATTGTATATTCCAGATTGTGATGACTTGAAGAGGTTCATAATGGATGAACTACATAAAAGACCCTATACTGGTCATCCAGGATACCAGAAGATGATCACGGCCACCAGGAAATGATTCTATTGGCCTGGATTGAAGAAATACATAGCTGAATACTTAGCCAAATGCATAGAGTGCCAACAGGTTAAAGCAGAACACCGACACCCAGCAGGATTATTACAACCTCTACCAATCCCGGAATGGAAATTGGAAACCATCTCCATGGATTTCAACACTGGATTACCAACCTCGACCAAATAGAATGACACCATCATGGTAGTGGTGGGTAAATTGAGCAAGTCCTCTCATTTTATCCCCGTCAAGTTGAATTGCAAGGCAATATACATCGCCAACGTATTCATGAAAGAGATATTCAGACTACATGGCATGCCTAAAGAGATTGTGTCTGACAGAGACACAAAATTTACTTCCAACTTTTGGAAGTCCCTGATGGTTGGTCTAGAGACCAAATTGATGTTTAGCACAGCCTATCATCCTCAAACCGATGGATAGACGGAAAGAGTGAACCAAATATTAGAAGACATGCTAAGGATGCATGTAATGCATCAACCCAAAAAGTGGGAAGACTACCTGCCATTGGTGGAATTCGCCTACAACAACGGCTACCAAGAATCCTTGAAGATGAGTCCTTTCGAAGTCCTCTATGGTAGGCCGTGCAATAGTCTAGTCAGTTGGAGTAATCCCGTAAACAGAGTTACTATTGGACCCGACATGTTGAAATAAATGGAACTACAAGTGATTAAGATAAAACAAAATCTAAAGGTCGCTCAGAACCGACAGAAAAGTTACGCTGACCGAAAGAGAACTCCAAGAGAGTTCAAGGCAGGAGACCATGTATATCTCAGAGTTAGACCCAGGAAGAGTTCCCTGAAGATGGGGGCTTGTGCCAAGTTGGCACCTCGATATTGTGGACCCTTTGAAGTTCTAGATAGAGTGGGACCCGTAGCCTATAGGCTAGCACTTCCTCCCACAGTAAAAGCACATAATGTTTTCCATGTTTCATTATTGAAGAAATATGTACATGATTCTAATCATATAATTGACTGGTTTGTGATCCAGGTGGAACCGGAGGGAGAATTCCTACCAGAACCTCAATGCATACTGGACAAAAAGGAAACCACGCTCAGGAACTGAACCATTGCATAGGTCAAGGTACGGTGGAAACATTTTGGCCCAGATGAGGCTACACGGGAAATGGAAGATGCCATTAAATAGGCATATCCGATTTTGTTTACTTATGTACATACACGTCATATTGATAAATAGAAAATCAAGGATGATGTTCCTTTAAGGGGGAGGGAATTGTAACACCCTGTTTCCCCCAGTCTGTAAAAATAACTATATTGGCTAAGAACTATGGAAAACTCAAAGATGTGAACGTTTGATTTGACAGACCTTTGTATAAAAGGTCGATGAATGTAAATTATATCATGAATATGCGTCACATAATTGTTGGGAGGGGGATGTGCTGAAAGAGACCATGATGGCTACTGAGAGGTGGTGGAAGGGGCCGGGAATGGCTGCGTTAACTTCCACCGAACTAAAACAGTACTGGTTTGTACGTGCTCGAAAACCAAATCTCACTCTTTGACCCCGTAATGAATTACCCGCCAGGATGGTAGGTGGGGAGGCTCATCAAGAGTAAATGAGGGGATGGGGGTGAACTGCCCATCTGTAGAAGCTCTCAGACCTAACCATGGACATGGAAATTCACGCCACACACAACCTTGCAAGAGAGGGAAAGGAAAGAAGTGTGGAAGAGGAAAGGAGAGCACGCGACAGGAATCGCGGAAGGAGAACCGAAGGAACTCCGAAACTACAGAGAGTCATGAACAGAGGAGAAGGGGAGTAACCTTCATCCTGGACTTCCATTGAGCCGGGAGTAGGAGACTAAGTCTCAAAGACTTGAATCTCGGGCATCGCTGAGTCACGAAATGTGAAAGGTGCCTCTTGGCTTAGCCCGGGGTCATAACCGATGATCACATGGAGGTGAAGCCTGCGCTTGGTGTTTGAGTTGTACATGACGGATTTTCAATGAAAGAACCAATGGATTGGTTTAGTGAAGGTCCCAATTGGAAGACCTAGCCTACGCTAGGACCTCGTAGGAATTCGGGGACTCTGTCCCTTGTTAAAGAAGGAGAAAGAAAAAGGCGAAAAATCTATTATGCCATAGTGGGTGTGTGACAGTCTATGCCTAATCTAGAATAGGGGTTTTTGTGTCTTTCCGTAGTGTTGGATTTGTATGCACAATGTTTGGGTTTTTTTATGGGTTTCTATTGTTACCTTGGATTTACCTAACTTAGATCTCTAGATAGAGTGGTGATGTGCTATGTTTATCAATTATGAATTAATGACACTTTATTAGAATCATGAGAGATAAGTATTTACATGACCCTCTTAGTGTGATGAATGGAATTTTCATGCATCGACACATTCATGTATGTTAAGAGGTACTAACCCTACTTAATTAATTATTGTTTATCTCTTCCTAAGACCAAATAGTTTCTTACATCATTTAATTTAGATTAGGTTAATTATATCCACAATTAGTTAAGGGTTATCACCTATCTAAGAAGTAAATAAACGCTAGGATTACATTTCCTTTTTACTTGATTATCATAAAATTGAATAAAATACCTTAATGTGGATCAAATATCTTGAGTAAAGAAATCATAACATGAAATTCAAGAATATAGAGTCAATTCTACAAGATGTCACCATCCAAGGAGACCAGGAATGCCAACAGAAGATGAAAGATCTCTAAAGGAATGTTGACAAAGTTTTGTGAGATAATGAGAAGGAAGCTGTTAATGTAAGGAATCATTGTCAAACCCTACTTAACAAAGTAAAACTTGAAGTGAAAGGATATATCTATTCCAAAATTTTACAAAAAAATGTTAACCTATCTAGTTGAAGAGATAATATTTTCACAATTCAAGGTACAAACTATGGATCAAGCTTATATATTTAATTGAATTAGGAAAACATAATGCTTCTTTCACAATTTGTTTTTCCTATTGCGGAAAAAAAGAACTCCATCAATCAACAAGGCGATACCTACAAATCTAGTTACAATTGAAGTTCAACTTGTCTCTAGCAATGAAAACTTATATGAACCCAAATGTGTCGACACACCAATAAATATTGAAGCATTAGTTTCCAATTCTAGTATATCAAAAGGAATCTCAACTATTAGACCTTATCGTCATCCTAATCACAAAATTCATTGCATATAAAAATCAACATGCCCAAATCAATTGAGAGAGAAAACTGTTTATATTCCTAAATATTAAAACTCCGATTTGACTTATTACCAAAGGCATTCCAAGGATCATAGTAGAATAATCCTTGATCAAATATCTCACCATACAATTTTGAAGAGAAATATTTAGGGTGGATTAACCCTATTTCAATGTGATATTATTGTTTGGAACTTCAAAGGTCTTATCGCCTTGTTTCCTCAACCAACATAACATCAATATTAGAAGTACAAGCATGAATGAAGACATATAATTCTCCTAACTATGCTATTTAAACTCATCCTTCGACTTATATTAAATACATTTATCCTATATGGACTTCTCATTTTTGTCTTACTTACATGGGATGTTTTACATCTCTAGTTATCGAACATATAGTTCATAATAGTTGACTAAGGAAGTTTAACTAGGAAGAGTTGATAAAAGAAGCCTTCGACGTATAGAGAAGATCGATTGAGAGGAGAATTGACTAGATTGTTGTCAACTAAACTTTGGTTGATTAATGCAATTATATTGCTGTTGAAAAAAGTGGAAAATGAATATTTGGTCAATTAAAGAATTATCTATTAGATGGATGGCAAGAATCCTTGTAAGAAGAAATGTGCTAGAAATGTGCTAGCCTGATACAATGACAAGCTTCTCCTCAAATACACAAGGAACTTGAACCATTTTGTAATTGAAGAGGTGGGAGTTTAACCATCATGTCAAAGTTGAATCTTGGAAGATGACCTATAAGAAAGTGGATTGTGATAGTGGGGTTGGTTGGTTTGAAGATTAAGTGATTGACTATTGTTTGATATTCAAATGAGATATGACAACTAAGGGAGTTGCCGAAGAGAGAAGAAGAGTGCCTTGTGGAAAGTAAGCTTCTGATTTTGTTTGTTAGGAGCGTTGGGCATTGTAAATGCAACTTTGTGGACATGAAGTCCTATAGGAGGTGTAGATTTTCACTTGTAAGCATTTGTTGTTTGACAAACTAATTATTAAATTGATCCTAGAGTTTCATCCCCGAGATAGTTCTCCAATAAAATATTACTTTATTTTGTTATGTCTTAAAAAATGAAATAAATCCAGGTTAAAATATTCACAATGCATAGTAGTACAATTAATGGAATGCATAGTGTAAATACATTGGGTGACTCTCAATTTCCCACTAGAATATGAATCATGAACTCATAAGTGTTGAAGTCCCTTCCTATGGTTTGAATATATGATTGTGGGTTCCTAATTAGTCTTAGGTTTGATACTTTGGATCACTAGGAGGTCTTCCTTGGTTTATCACTTTTGTCCACAAAAGCCTCCACTCAGGTACTTTCCTAGCTCATTTAGGCATTATTGGGTGGCTTAACATTAATTATGACCTAAAATATTATACAAGATAGTTAAAAACACACTTTGGAACCACATGTGCCCCCATCATTATTGGTTAAAATTGGTCAAATTTCATCCTTCATTTTTCTTCTTCTTTGTTCTCTCTTCTTACTAGAAGAAGTTATGTCTTATGCTAACTACTCATTCCCCTACAATATATAAGACTCCATTTTAGCCTAATGAGTGCATGTTTCCAATTTCCTATTATCCTTAGTGGTTATAACCCATGGTTGGAATGTAAAAAAGAGGGTGACCCTAGAATTATGGATGACATTGGCATTACTCCATAATGGCTAGTTAGTTATAAGCTAGTTTCTCCTTTTCCTATTTATCTTTTTGGATGCTCTCTTGTATTTTGATAATCATGTCAAAGGCTTGCAACACTATTTTGTCCACTAACTCTCATATGCTCTTCATTAGAGTAAATATGCATCTAAAATGAATCTTATAAGAAAAAAATGATTGATAAATTACAATTCAAAACCAATAAAATTTAAAAAAATTGTATCAACAATAATCATTGAGTTGAAACTATAAACATAAAACAATGATTATGTGTTATATTTTATTTGAAAACCATGAACTACATATAAACCCCACAAACCCCACTTTAGTTAATATTTTGGTAAAAATATTGAATACACATTTTCTATTATTTATTATTTAAAATATATATTATAATTAATTATTTAATATAGGATATTATATATTATATATTATTTAAAATAATATATATTATAATTAATTATTTAATATAATATATTATATATTATAACCAATTAGTTAATTAGTTATATGCTTGTAATTGATAAATAATAATAAATAATAATATAGTATATTATATTTTATAACTAATAATAATATATTATATTATATATTAGAACCCATTATTTATAACTAGTTGTAACAAATGAGTTATATATATATATATATATATATATATATATATATATATATATATATATATATATATAACAACCCTAAGTATTAATCAATTGTTTAATATATATTATTTTAAATAAATAATTAATTAATTGACTTGGTTAAATATTTGTTGAATGTGAATTGGTTTAATTAACTAATTAATGAATTTAATGATTAAATATTTGTTTAATAAAATCTAGTTTAATAAATTATTAATTATTATTTTGTATAAAATGATGGAACCAATAAAGAGAAGGGGATAAGGTGGCTGGTATTGAATGGAGGGATAAGGTGGGTGACTCTTAATGAAAGGGAGAAGGCGGTGAATGGGAGAGGGGGAAAGGAGGATATGAAGGGGAAAAACACTCGAGAGAAGGGGACTTTTGGGGGAGAGAGAGCATTATTTTTCATATTGGAGCATTTTTATTTTTTTGGGAGATTGGAAGACTGTATTACTAGTTTTTTCCTGGAGAAGCTTGTGTAGGACTGAGACAGGGGGCACCTGTTGGTGGGAGTTTTGGGCTCGGGGGCCAGGAATCCTTACGGAATCTTGGAGCTAGGGAGCCAGAGAGGCTCTGTTCCTAGTTGGTTGGGAGGTTAGATAGTTTTGGGCAGAGCATCAGGCAGAGTTGGAGGACAACAGTGGCATCAGTTAGAGGTATGTATTTTCATTATTCTGCTATGTTATGTAATTTATTATGATTTGCTCATAAATTTTAATTATGCTGAAGGGTTATGAATGGTTATATGCTGAATAAGGAATTGTAAAGATGTTAGGATAACACTTCTCTAATTAAATTTATGTTTTATAAGGCTCCATTGGAAGAGACCTTACATATGGTATCATAGCTTTAATTTGAAATCTGGGACCAAAGGCCCACCTACCCACCCATCCTCTTGACTCTGGACAGAAAGCTAAGCTATGTGTCCTGTAAACAACCCTGAAACTCTCTAAAAACTCTAAAACTTGTTGGCCTATACAGGTAAAATCCTTGAAAATGGTGATATAAACATAAATAACTAGAGGTATAAATAATATATTTAAGAAAACTTGTAAATTTGGGCCTGAGGGCCAAGCTCCAACTTTAGCTCGACCTAACCTACAAGCCAAACACACACACACACACATATATATGAATAGTACGGACATTGAAAAATGAAAAGGTATAATATTTTACATATTAAAAGTGACAAATAATAATAATAAAAAATATATATGTATATATATATATATCAAGTCTGCTTTGCCCTTGAACTTCTAACAAAGATATAAATAATATATAAATAAACATATATAAAAGATATTTATTTAAACTAAAAATAAAATAAAATATATATACATATATAACGAAATAAAATAAAAAATAAAAGATAAAACAAAATATTGGGCATGTGGCCCAATCTCCAAGTATTAATGAACCAAGCATCAAGTAAGACTACCAAGTCACAAGCATCGAACAACGCAACACATCCCAAGTTAGTGCTAATCCACGAGGAGGGAGCCCATTGAGCCCAACCTCCAAGTTGGGCCATTCAACCACAATGTTACCAAAAACAATGCACAAGTGCTCGAGCCCTAGTGTCAAGCATCAAGCACCCAAGAGTCTATATCATGCACTACACATCATGGCGAAAAAAAAAAACTAAAAAAAAATAGGGATTATGACTCATTGAACCTAGTTTCCAAGCATACAACCGAGAACAAACCTATCAAATGTCAAGCACTGAATGGCAAGTCACAAGGTGGCACCAATACATAGTGTGCCAAGTGAGAACCAATGAAGGAGCTTAGTTTATGCACAACACATAAAATATAATAAAAATTTATTGGGGCGATCACTCATCAAGCCCAATCTAAGCATATAACCAAGAGATTAGCCATGAAAACCACATCATATTCAAAATCAAGAAACAACACCAGTACACAAGGTGATGAGGGAAATCCCATGGGGCGGATATCCAAGTTAATCCCCGAGCTATCGGGTATCAAACAACATACACAGGAAGGAGCCGCGCAGTCCTTTGGATGGGCAGATCCCCTTGTCTTCCTTACGCCAGAGACCAAGCGCCAAAGGCAAGGCCACGAAACCATGCCTGGCATAACAAAAAGAAATATACAGGGTTTTACACACAGGCCCAACCCGAAAATGATAAAAAAAAATTAATAAAATAATAATAAAAAATAAATGGGTGCGGGCTCATGGGTTTTGAACCCGCGACCGGTAGCCACACAACTCATCACAAAATCGACGCCCAAGTAACACAAAGCACCGAGCCACCAAAACACAATCCCACCAAGAGGACGAGCCTACCAAAGGAACTTTTGTTTGCTCAACGCGTTGCATTACACATCCATACAAGCCCCCTCAAAAGCTAAAAAAAAATACTCAGCACAAGCAATCCGGCTTACCCAGGTTCGAAATAAACCAAAGAAACCAAAACTACTCCATGAAATCTGTTATCAACGCCTTGAGAAATGACCTATGGTAAAGGAAATGCCGTGGGAAAGGTTTGATAGCCAATGCCCAAGCTATCAAGCACCAAAGCCCAACAGCTAAGACCACGTGCCAACCAAACCAGTCCACGCCCACAGTCATAATACAAACCACGCAGACTCAATGAAGGCGCCAACCATAGAGCCCACACAACCAGAGGACTATGCGGCCAAGCCCACACAACCAATACACCTTCCCTCTATTGAGAGGATGACAAAAGAAAAAAAAATGAAATGAAATAGGCCTACCGCATTTGCAGAAGAAGGATGTGTGTAGGGTTTGGGGATGGGAAGTGCGGGATTAGGGTTCCAACGATGAGAGATAAGGGTTTAGATAAGGAGAGCGGGAGGAAATGAGGGCGGGGCACGTGGGCCTCATGCACCCACGATGCCCAACTTTATTTAAAAAAAAAATTATTATTAAAAATTATTTTAATTTTTTTTTATGAATTATATTTTAATGTTAT
>ML791179.1:88876-99102 GCA_009831015.1 Picea engelmannii
TAATGAAAAATGATAAGGTTAATTTAATAATTAAGTAAATTAACATTATAAATTTATCATGTTAATAGTAGGTTTGAAACCTATGTCATTAATCGTGTGATTAATGAATGTAATAGGGTTAAGTATAAATTTTAGAGGTCCATGGGTTTTGAACCCACGACCACCACCAAGTCCAAGCGCTTTGGGGAATGACCAAACACCAACGCATCACACATAGAGCTTAAAGGTTATTTATATTTATAATAGGGTTATTTATATTTATAAAGGTTAAAGGTCCCTGTAGAGTAGCAGGAGTTTGACACATGTTGTGGGGAATAGTTAGGGTATAATAGGAGGTATGATAGAAAGCACTACACAGGGGATTTGATGCACTATGGCGAGTATGGTATAGTGCTAGCGTAGCTACCAGGCGAGGGAGTCAGTGGTTCTTTTAGGTGAATACAACGAGCTTAGATGCTTAAAACCTTGACCTAGCCACTTCCCCTAAAGAGAGTAACGTCTGTTTACAGACAAGTAAAAAAAAACTTACGCCTAACCCTGTTTTCAAGTTTAAGTTGCGCAAATGTGAATTGCCCTAGACGATCCCTAAAAAAATTTGGTTGATGCAGATTCAAGTATACAGGATGGTTAGGATGAGAAGAAATCAAGGCAGAGGGGCATCGATGCAGAGACCGCCAACGCCACCACCACCATCGCCTGAATTAGCTCTCATTCTATGCTCTTTGGAGGCCATAAATGAGACTTTAAAGGGGCAGCCAGTAGGGATCAAAGTGGATCCCCCATCATCTGGAATGGGTAATCCTGAAGCGTCGAGGGATTCAGGTTTAGGGCCTCCACCCGAAGACATCACTAGATATCTACAGAAGATTAAACTTCCAGAGTTCGCCGGGGGTCATGCCAGTGAACGTGCAGAGGCATGGTTGGAAGGAATGACAAGATGTTTCACCTTAAGAGAATATGCTTCAAAGGCGAAGATAACAATCTTTCAGTTAAGGGACAGTGCCTTGAATTGGTGGGGCAACCTAGAGAGGCAATTGCACCTTACTCCGGACACTGTCTCTTGGGAACTTTTTGAGGAGAGGTTCCGAAGGAAATATTTACCAGCTTACTACGAGGAACAATAGGTGGGAGCATTTCATGCTCTAGTACAGGGAAACAAGACCATAGAAGAATACGAGATCAAGTTTATGGAATTGGTCAAATACGTTTCATACATGGATAATGATCAACGACAAGCATAACACTTTGTCTATGGGTTAAACCCTAAGATAAGGGATATGGTGCAGATGTGGAAACCATATTCGGTAGCGGAAGCAGTAGAAAATGCACATTATGCTGAGGAACACATGAACTTAAATGGAGGTACGAGTTAGACCTTTCCGCATCATCCTGGATTCATGGGGAAGGCCCCTAGGACATTTTCCAAGGGAGGGAGCTCCAGGCCACCTCCATATGGTAATAGAGTCGCACCAAGGACAGTCGCCACATGTATTTCAATGGCAGCGAGTGCAGCATCCCGTTCGTCACCAACAACATAGGTAGGTCCACAATCATCTCAGGGAGAAGCTGTTAGGGGCAGGGGTTCCAGGGGAAGGAACTCATTTCAGAGACCGTCACAGAGCAGTATGCAAGTTCAATCTCGAGTTACATGTTGGGGATGTGGAGGACCCCATTACCAGTGTGACTGCCTAGAGTTGCAAGAAGGATTTGTGCATAGAGAAGGAAAGGCTCCGATGGGAAGAGCAAGTGGTAGCCACCAGATTTATGCAACAGTTAATAATCGCCAGGCTGAACATCAATCCACGGTGGTGGATTTGTCAGGTACGCTAAATAATATCAATGTTAGAATTTTATCTGATTCTGGTGCTACAGATAGTTTCATTTCACCATCTGCATTAGAAAAGAGTGGGTTGGAAGCCTACGAGCACGATGACTTTAAACAAGTTGAGATGGCTTTGGGGGAAAAACAAGCGGTAGGACCTAGCGTTGATAATTGTCTAGTAGACCTGGGAGTGTGTACTACCAGGTTGAAGGTATACGTCACTGCTCTAGGGGTGTATGACCTAATCATTGGAATGGTTTGGTTAGAAGCCCATCGAACTATGGTAGTTTGTTTCAAAAAAAAGGTGCTTTGTGTTGACGACGAAGAAAGGCTAGTAGATATCTAGGGTGTATGGAGAAATGTGTCTCTACGCTTTATCTCAACTATGAAGGTTAAGCGATGCATGAGGCAAGGGTGTCGATTTTATGTTTTTGAAGCAGTGAATGAAAGGAAAGGACCCTCCGTGGATCAATACCTGGTATTGTCAGAATTTAAGGATGTTTTTCCGAATGAGTTGCCAGGATTACCTCCTGAGAGGGAGCTTGATTTTACTAATGAGATAAAACCTAGTGCAGAACCAATTTCCAAGATTCTGTATAGGATGACAGCGCCATAAATTTGTGAGTTGTAGATGCAGTTGAAAGAGCTACTCGACTTAGGGCTAATAAGGCCCAGTGTCTCACCTTGGGGTGCACCAGTAATCTTTGTGAAGAAGAAAGACAGTTCCTTACAACTATGTATAGATTACAGGGACTTGAATCGTGCTACAGTGAAAAATAGGTACCCAATGCCACGAATAGATGATCTCTTCGATCAGATGAAAGGAGCAATGGTATTCTCAAAAATTGATTTGCAATCAGGGTATCACCTTTTAAGGATTAAGGAAGGTGATATTCCTAATACTGCCTTTTGAACTTAGTTTCGGCATTACGAGTTCATTGTAGTACCTTTCAGATTGACCAATGTGCCAACAATATTCATAAGCCTCATGAATGGTGTATTTTGGAAATACTTAGACCGCTTTGTACAAGTCTTTCTAGATGATATCCTCATCTATTCCAAGAATGAAAGAGAACACGAGGAACACTTGCGAGTAGTGTTGTCCTGCCTTAGAGAGAACAAATTGTATGGGAAGTTGTCGAAGTGTTCCTTCTTCCAGAAATAAATTCACTATTTAGGTCATATCATTTCCGGCGAAGGAATCTCTGTGGACCCAGAAAAGGTAAAGGCCATTATGGAATGGCCAGTGCCAAAAAATTATCATGAGGTAAGAAGCTTCATGGGGATAACAAGTTATTATCGGAGGTTTGTGGAAGGGTTCTCTAAAATAGCAAAACCCATCACCACTTTGTAGTGCAAGGGGGTCATGTATGAATGGACAAAAGAATGTGATAGTGCATTCATCAAGCTTAAGAGATTACTAACTAGTGCGCCAATTCTACAAGTGCAAGATATGGAAAAGGACTTCACAGTTTGCACAGATGCCTCAAATTAAGGGTTGGGGGCCGTGCTAATGCATGATGGAGGAGTGATAGCTTATGCATCAAGGAAGTTGAAGAAGCACGAAGAGATTTACACTACTCATGATTTAGAGTTGGCAACTGTAATGGTAGCTCTGAAAATTTGGAGGCACTATCTAGTGGGGCGAAACTTTGAGCTCAAAACAGACCATCAAAGTTTAAAACATCTCTTCACTCAAAGGGATCTGAATTCCAGGCAAAGGCGATGGAGTGAGTTTATGAGTAAGTACAATTTTGGTATTTCATACATCAAGGGAAAAGAAAATGTGGTCGTGGATGCCTTGAGTAGGAGACCATGTGTCTTCTCCTTGGTACCCTTAAAAGTCAATCTGAGGGAACGTGTGTTGACACAAATCCTTGGAGACAGTTGGTATTTAAAGGTTACTTCGAACCTCGAGAGTGGGAGGCATTTATATCCAAAGTATGATGGATATAGCCTGGAAGCAGATGGACTATTAAGATATCGAGGAAGGATGTACATCCCCGAAGGTGGGGATATTCGAAGCATCATACTGAAGGAAGCCCATAGAGAACTTTATTGTGCGCATCTAGGTGTGAAGAAAATGTACGCAGACATGAGGAAGCTCTTCTTCTGGGTAGGACTGAAGCGTGATGTAGTCCATTTCGTCGCCAAGTGCCTAAAGTGTCAACAAGTGAAAGACGACCACCATCACTCGACAGGCCTCCTACAACCACTTGATGTCCTATGTCCAAGTGGGAAGTCATTTCTATGGATTTTGTTGTGGGGTTGTGTCACACATCCACTACCATAATCAATTTTTCGTTGATTTTTGTAGGATCAGAGCCCCCGAATTACCTACGGAGGCCTAGCGCAAGCTAGCGCTTTCTCTCTCTCTGTTCCTATGTGATCGCAGGCCATGATCACAGGTCAATTAATCATGGTGCCTCTTTGTATTTCGCACCTCGGCGCTACAATGATGTCGAATCATTCGACTCTGCAACCGTCGAACCCCGACAGGGTTAGTAACTGGCCAATAGGGACGAATCCCTACAGGGTTAGCAGATGGCCAATAGGAATGGCCCTGTCGCGCGGTTGAGTGGAGTACAGGTGGCGAGAGGGGAAACACGACATGGCGATTGATGTGACAGGAGAGGGACCCCACTTCACATGTCACACCATTCCGGACCCCCCTAATTAAAGGAAGAATGGAAAGGGGGGTCCGAAATTCGCTTGAATGCCGTTGATCAAGGCGAATTGATCCTGACCGTTCCCGAGTTGCACGTTCGATTCTGGNCCCCCCCCCCCCCAATCGCTAAAGGCAGAACAACAAGGGGGCTCCGGAATGAAGCCTCAGTCGTAGATCTGGGCGGGTGGACTTTGGCCGTCCAGATCTGCTCGCCACTTACCCTAAGGTGCACTTACGCCCCAGATTAAAGTTGATGTCTCTTCCCCACATCTGACGGTCATTATAGACCCTGAGATTCCCTGAAGGAATATTTTCCGTTCATCGGGACTTAACCACATGCTAACATCTCGATATTTATAAGTCAGGATTTATCGAGGCGAGAGCCCAACCTCTTGTCAACGGAACTCCCGAATCCCCGATTCCCGATTTCCCGATGCAGTTAATCTCTTGACACGTAGCCTCCTTAAATAAGACGGTCCAGATCTATCCCGGGGTTTCCACCATCGAAAGTCCCGATCTCTCGTCACCAGGACTCCTGAGTTCGCGATTCCCAATTTCCCGAAATGGGAAATCTCATGACACGTGGCCTCCTTAAATCGGACAGTCCAGATCTTATCTCGGGGTTTCCACAATGGAAAGTCCCAATCTCTCATCACCAGAACTCCCAAGTTCGCGATTCTCGATTTTCCCGAAATGGGAAATATCATGACACGTGGCCTCCTTAAATCGGACGGTCCAGATCTTATCTCGGGGTTTCCACAATGGAAAGTCCCGATCTCTCATCACCAAAACTCCCGAGTTCTCGACTCCCAATTTCATGAAATGGGAAATCTTACGACACGTGGCCTCCTTAAATCAGACGACCCAAATCCATTTCGGGGCTTTCACCCTTATTCAATGGGGGTTTAACCCTCGGGTATCTCTTGACAGATCCAACGGTTGTCGGGTTTTCCAGCTGAGATCTGACGGTTCAAATAGGTTCCTAACTTGTGCATTCTCTCACGACTTCCTGGACAGGGAAAATTCAACGGCCCAGATGTTCTCATGGACCTTGGGGATCTACGATCCCGATCTCTTCGCTATCCACGAAGGTACAAAAAGACAAGGTGGTAAGGCATTTAACATCCTACTTTCTCCTACCAAATCTAACGGTCATGAGTGACCGCAGATTTCCCGACGGGACCTCGTCCGTCGATCAACACATATCAAGGTTAAGGTACTTATCCTTCCAACTTCTTCTTCTTATCTGATGGTCGTGAGTGACCGCAGATCTCCCGACGGGATCTCGTCCATCGATTCGATACTTATCAGGTATTTCTTAAGGCCTTGCGCATTCATGTCCTCCTTCCAGGTTCTTGATGCTGTTTTCAAGGAGGGTATCTCTATGGGGAGGTTTACCCAGGGTATTATCTACGACAGATAAGGGTATCTCTCTCCTGAGAACCAGGCGTGAAGTCTGAATTAGATCAGTTTTCATATAAACAACAATTTAAGAGAGCATAAGCCACACGTAGTATTTTCATATAAACATACAACTACCAGTACTGATCAAGACACCATACAGACATTCTTATAATGAAGTCATTCACGATTTCACAGCTTATGATCATAAATGTCAGCATACATATATTTCAAGATGTCAAAGGCAAAACACTTATCAGAAAGTAACACCAAGGGTTATGCAACTGTTGAGAGGGGTGCTCGTTTCCACCCAACCGTAGGCTCAGCGACTCCCAACGGATTTACCACTCGCCACCCTCGAGCTGAGACCACGATGTTGTGAGACTGCGTCTCTATTTTCTAGTGACCAGGAGCGAAGGTTACTCTCCCTCTCTGCTATCACTCACTCTGCATATCGCCAGAGTTCTCTTACTCCCCTCGCATCTGCCCCCAATCACTTCTCCCCCACACCTTATCCTCTTGCGAGGTTGCGTGTGGTGTGATTTCCCTCGCGCTGGTCAGGCTTGACGACTCTACGGGTAGGCGGTTCACCTCTCCATCCCTCATTAATTCCTGAGGAGCCATCTACCTACAAGTCTGTGAGACATTTAATTCGGGGCCAGCGAGCCACTTTTGGTTCTCCGGGCCAGTGAAGTCCAAATACGGTATTGATTTTCGGTGGAAGTTAACGCCACCTTTCCAGGTGCCTTCCACCACCTTTCTGCAACCATCGTGGTCTCTTTTTCAGCATATCCCCTCTCAGCAGTTCTGCAATATAATTCATAATATTATGCGCATTCATCGACCTTTTCCACAAGGTCCATTCACATCACATATTCACATTTCTGAGTTTGCCACAGTTCTTGGCCAGTCCAGTTATTTTTACAAATTGGGGGAAACAGGGTGTTACAGGTCGCCGCTCACATCTCATAGACACAATGCCATTCTTGTGATAGTTGATAAGTTAACCAAGAGTGCTCATTTTATTCTGGTTAGAGACACTTACGATGTCACTGATGTTGCACGCGTGTTTGTAACTGAGGTCATCCGTTTGCACGGGATACCTAAGAAGATCATTTTAGATAGGGACTCCAGATTCACTTCTAGGTTTTGGACAAGTTTGCAGTCAGCGTTGGGGACTCAGTTGAACTTAAGCACAACTTATCATCCTGAAACAGATGGGCAAACTGAGAGAGTAAATTAAGTCATGGACGACATGCTTAGGATGTATTTCATGGATAATCAAACCCATTGGGAGAAGTACCTACCTTTGGTAGAGTTCACCTACAATAAAATTTTTCATAGCTCCATCAGAATGCCACCCTACGAAGCTTTGTATGGAAGGCCATGCAAAACACCGTTGAGTTGGGAGAGGTTAGAAGATTGAGTAACAGTTGGGCCAAAATTGATTCAAGAGATGGAAGAACAGGTGATTCGGATTAGGCAGAGACTAAAGGAAGCACATGATAGACAAAAAAGTTATGCGGATGCACACATCACTGAACAAAGTTATAAAGTGGGAGATCAAGTTTTCATTCATATCAGGCCTAATAAGAGTACCATACGATTCGGGAAGGGGACAAAGTTGTCACCTCGATTTGTAGGACCGTTCAGAATCCAAGAGAAAATTGGACCCGTTGCCTATCGTCTCGTACTGCCACCCCACTTGCATAAAACTCATAATGTTTTTCATGTATCTGTTCTACGTCATTATGTTGCTGACAAATCACATAAACCAAATTGGAAGGAGTTGTAGGTATCATACGCGGGAACCATCATAGTAGAACCATTACGCATATTGGACCGTAGAGTCCGACATCTCAGGAACCGTCTGGTAGACCAAGTTAAGGTCCAGTGGGACAAGTATAGTCCAAGATTTGCTACTTGGGAGGATGACGAGACATTACGACGAGATTATCCCTCACTTTTTTGACCATCTCGAGAATATGTTTCTTGAAGATTGGGTGTATGTAACACACCTTTTGACTTAGACAACTAGGATTACCTGAAACCTAATCACCTTTATTTTCTATTCACAGTGAAACTATTAATGATACACTTGAAATTTTATGACGTAGAAACATGTATGAATGTTTAAATGTTATTTGAATGATGATGTATATGATGCGATCTACTATGTGAATGTAAATTCTATGAATGTTTAAATGTTATTTGAATGATGATGGATATGATGCGATATACTATGTGAATGAGAATCCTATGAAGGTTTAAATTCTATTTGAATGATGATGGATATGATGCAATCTATTATGTAAATGATAATTCTATGAATGGGTAACGTTAATTGAATTAGGGGGATATTATGAGATCTATTTCTAACTTGAAAACTTTGATGTTAAATTTGTTGGTACGTGGATACCGAATTGAAATTATGGTTGTATGCAATTACATGATGATAATGCATAGATATGTATGAGTTTGTGTTATAGACTAATCTCCAGGTCAATGGGCTATGAAATAGCCAAGGGAAAATGGTAATGGAAGTGGATGTCATGACCACTGACTGAGAAACAATATGGTATGAATCTTTGTATGTGGAATTATATTGGTTTGATTGCATTGCTATGATATGTGGACCAGTGCAGGATTTTAGGTGGTGAGACTGCCTAAAATTGAATAAACGATGACAAAACTCCCAGCAACACGGTGCCACTGTATATTCCATTGTAGGGTGTGGACCCTAGTCCTGTTAGGAGGTGTGGAGGCATTTCCCACCGTGTATCCTACAAAACCTGGAGTCATGGGAGGACAGTGTTAGCTCACGCTCCCCTAGACATGTGATGATGACTGTCAGTTGCCTGCTGGGGAAGATTGGTCAAGATAGTGACACTTTCGCTTACATGTTCTATTTGGAGTTAGGTCAATATAGTTGATGCTCCAAGATAGTCCAGTAGAGGAAGGATAGGAATGAAATATGGAAGTAAGTTAGGGAGGAATGATGAGTAGAAATAGTTGAAAGTGTATGGAGTTTCGTCTTATGGTGGAATTTATTGTCTTTCCTTCTAAAAAGAAATGTGTATATATGAATATTCATAATTACGTAGCTAAACCACAATTGTCTAAATAAAATTGTTGAGCTAGATTATTGTAATAAAGTGAATTCCCGAACATTTCATTGGTTTATTATCTTTTATAAAATGAATAGTCTTATTGATTGGATTGGATGCATACATAAATTACTATAAGGGAGATAATTATTGTTATTAGTACATGCACGAGACTTGTATGTACTAGATACACATGCATTTCTTGTACATGTACACTAGTATGTATGAGTTTCCTTGACTTACTTACTAATAATGTCGGTTATTTGATGTGAATGTGTGAACCATGTGTCTTTTCCCTTGTATCAAAAATACCTTAACTTCCGGACGAAGTTTCCTGAAGGGTGGGTGTATGTAACAACCCTAAGTATTAATCAATTGTCATGGTTTAATTAATTATTTAATGTATATTAGTTTAAATAATTAATTAATTAATTGATCTGGTTAAATATTTGTTGAATGTGAATTGGTTTAATTAACTAATTAATGAATTTAATGATTAAATATTTGTTTAATAAAATCTAGTTTAATAAATTATTAATTATTATTTTGTATCGAATGATGGAACTAATAAAGAGAAGGGGATAAGGTGGTTGGCATTGAATGGAGGGATTAGGTGGGTGAGTCTTAATGGAAGGGAGAAGGCAGTGAATGGGAGAGGGGGAAAGGAGGATATGAAGGGGAAAAACACTCGGGAGAAGGGGACTTTTGGGGGAGAGAGAGCATTATTTTTCATATTGGAGACTGTATTGGAGCATTTTTATTTTTTTGGGAGATTGGAAGACTGTATTACTGGTTTTTGGCTGGAGAAGCTTGTGTAGGACTAAGACAGGGGGCACCTGTTGCTGGGAGTTTTGGGCTCGGGGGCCAGGAATCCTTACGGAATCCTAGAGCTAGGGAGCTGGAGAGGCTCTGTTCCTAGATGGATAGGAGGTTAGACGATTTTGGGCAGAGCATCAGACAAAGTTGGAGGACAACATTAGCATCAGTTAGAGGTATGTATTTTAATTATTCTGCTGTGTTATGTAATTTATGATGGTCTACTCATAAATTTTAATTATGCTGAATGGTTATGAATGGTTATATGCTGAATAAGGAATTGTAAAGATGTTATTTTATTTTATATTTTATTACTCATATATAATATTATATAATATATTGTATTATATGAGTTATAAAATATATACTATATTATTATATAATATATTGTATTGTATGAGTTATAAAATAT
>ML791179.1:110961-125601 GCA_009831015.1 Picea engelmannii
CTTGTAAACTTACTTACAATATGCTTTCTTTGTCACTCTCATGAGTGATCATACATGAAATAAATATTTTATCTCTTTCTTCATCCTCTTCTTTGATACTTCCTTCATAAGTCTGCATAGACACTGAAATAAAACAAGGTTAAGTCACATTCTCACAAAAATCTAACTTGTAATGATAAAGTATTAAAGTAAACAAGATACTAAAAATAAACATGAATACTTATCTTTTGTTTTTGTGTGGCAAGGCTCCACGGACTCCACCATTTGCTATCTTTCTTCAGATCAACTATCTTTAACTTAAAGTACATAATCCTTAATTTCTGCTAAAGCTTTCTTTGAGGGAGGAGATTCCTCTTCCTCTGCCACATGTGCTTGATTCTTTCTTTTCCCTTTTCCTTGAGGACAGTCATAGGAAAAGTGTCCCAACTTTTGACAGTTGTAGCATCTGATCTTTGAAACATCTTTCTTCTTATCTGGAACTCTTACGGAGTTAGATTCTTTATTGTTCCTCCTGAAGGAAATTCTTTTGTTCTTTTGAACTGTAAGAGCTTCCTCTTCATCAACAATTAATCTCTTCTGTTGGTCTGCAAGTCTAGATTCTTCGTGTGCACAATCTGCCCATAACTTATCAAACTTGGGTAACTTGCTTCTTGCACACACTCCTTGTACAAAAGGAATCCAAAATGTTGGTGATAAAATCTAGACAAGAACAATAATATGGTGGAAAAGGCTTACTAGCCAACACAATCAATTATTCACTCCAATGTTACATATTTATAGTACAATGGGTGATGCCACCTCATAGAGAGATTTTCTTTAGATCCTAAAATCATGCATGATGACTAGGCTAGGAAATCTTAACTAACTCATTAGTCATCACTTGAGGATATATTACTAATATTCTAAATGAATAATAAAAATATAGGTGACAATTTAGACGTAGTGATTGGTAAAGGTAAGCCATAGGCTAACAATCCCCTCCTCAATCACAAGTCTGATCAATAATACTAGCAATAAAGCATAAATTGGTATCAATTCCAAGTCTTCATACTGAAACTCCTGTGCTGAGCCTCAATGAAGAACTGCCTAAAAAACTGCCAATCTGGATGCTGAATGGTTCATCTGAAATGAACTGGAAGAGAGCTGAGATATGGAAGTGAACAACTGTAATATCTGAACATTTCTTGATTTCTTGACAATTTGATCATTTTTCCAAGTATTTGAGCTAGAAGAATCTGATGTCTTCTGCTAATTGGTGAACATGTAGTATCACCACTCTACTATCTGTGCATCACTGAAGTGCTCTCTGAATCAGTGGTTTGGGATGACCACTAACCAATTGATACCATGTATCTGATGGTTTTTGGATAACCACTAACCAATCTTGACACTTTTAGGTGTCCAACAACATCCCAATGTATAATGTGTATGATTCAATCGCAAGTCATTGAACCATAATCCTTTCAACGCCTGCCATGTCTGGAAAATCTCACAATGTAATCATGTGAGCTAGGATGCATGCAAATTGTTTACTTAATGTTCACTCCAATCTGATGAGAGCGAACCAAGAGAAGTGAATCAACTTCTAGTCTGACACATTCCTGAAAAATGATTGACAACTCAATCAAATGCCAAGCTGCAATGCAGAAGGATCCTATTGTCCTCTGCTAGGTCGAATGACCATCTATGTGAACCAAATGTTCACATCATTTCTCTCAAAATCAAAATATATATGATTCAACTTAAACTTATTGAACCATAATTTTGCCAAAGTCTGTCATCTATAGACTGCAGTTGCCCATTTGGCAAATTTCATGCCCATCTGGCATACTTGATGTTTGTTGTTTTCGAAACTTTCTGTCTGACAACCATCTTCAATTCCATCATCAATTCCCCCCTTTGTCAACTGAAAGGAGAGACCATAAGTGGTTTTATGAGCCATCTTCACTGGAATTTTGAACTCCCCCCCTTAAGGTGCATGAGAGGTACATCATTGTACTCCCCCCTTCTAGGCTCAAGAGAGTACCATGCTTGTTCCATTTGAGTACAACACAAAGTGGGCATGCAGAAAAAACCACATGTTATCTCATCCTGTGAGGGCCATGCTCGAAAGATACGCCATAAGGGGACCACTTATGTGAGGTACAAAAATGTTATGTGATACAAGATTGGTCTTTACTTGAGATTGAATTCTACGGTATGACTTATATAATCGCTTGGTTGTTGATGACCATTGCCAAGGATCAATCCACTCATAGTGAATCTTCAATCTTGCAGGTTTCTTCAGTGTTGAACATCTGTCTGAAGAATGGTTATGCTTGCCACAATGATGGAAAGGATGGAGATCAAAACACTGATTCTCCTTGTGACCAACTCGATTACAATGTTGGCACTTATCATTCTGATGCTGAACTTGAACAGGTGAAGTTGAAGCTTCTTGAAGGAATCCAACACTTTGGAACTTGATTGGTCTGGAATAATCAAGAATATGAAAGGAATCTTCCTTGTCATATCCAAGTTCTGTTCTATTCTTGTTGTAGATGATTTCTTCCCAAGGTCTGATGATGGGCTTGGAAAGAGTATTCTGAACCCGTTGCTTTGAAATCCATGGAAGTGGATTTACTGCATGTTGATGCATCATTGAAAGGTTTTCTTTACTGAAATCAAAAGAAAACTCTTGAAATGTAGGTTCATGAATAGATTCAACTTCGTCTGAAACTGATTCTGAAGTTGTATCACTGTGTTGTTCCTTCACTAGTTGTTGATTAAAAACTTCATCATCATCATCTTTATCATCATCATCATTATTATCATAGAGATGGTTGTTCTGAACAAAAACTAGTTCGGAACAATTCACTGGCTGTTGATTTTTGAGATCAATCAACTCATCATTCAATAGTTGGGATAGAGATTGAAGAAGTGTAACTTTAGCTTGCGTCACTTGCAAATAAGTTAGCACTGATTGAAGAGTTTCTTTGTTCAATGTCACTATGTTGTCTTCAATGGTGTTTATTAGAGTGTTCAATAACTCTAATAATTCATGACTTCGCTCCATTTGAACACGCTCACTTGAACTTCTCGTTCACTTGCTCTTCTCGCTCGCTTGTACTCACTCGATTGAACTTTTCTTGCTTTCTTCCAAGAAGTTGAGGATGTCGGTTACCACTGAAAATGCATCCAAAACTTGATGTTTACAATGATTTGAGTTTCAAGTACTCATCCTTGTCAATTACGACTCAAAATGACTCTAGGGTGTCGGGCTCAGCTGAAAATGCACCTTATGACAAATTCAATTTAACTCAACTTGATTTCAAAAGACAAGTAAACTTACAAAAGGACTATTTGTAAGCTACAAATTATCGTTGATTTAGAAATTGAATGGATATTTGAATTTGATGGTGCTTTGATTCCAAGTCACGTCCAATTCTTCTTTGATTGCGAGCTTGATTTGTATGTTGTTTCAGTGATTTGATGAAGAAATGTTGTTGAGAACTTGATATTGTTGCAGTTGTTTGATTACTTATGCTTGATCGTGCATGTGCTTCAATATTCTTTGTCGCTGCTTCATTACATGTGCTTTGATTGTAAGTGCTTGATTGTACTAACCTTCTTTGTACTCCATGTGTGTATGGCCGTATGTAAGTGTAGTTATGTCAAAACTAGACATAAAATATTACATAAAAAAACTATGGAAACATTCATGGAAGCATTCACCATCGCACACAATGCAAGGTGTTCCTAAGATCCCCTTATTCAATTTCGGGCGGATCTAGGACACAGAGACAAAAAACTTTATTTTATTAAGATGTCTTCTTGTCACATCGCCCAAATACAATTAGCTCTTAAAACTTAAGAGCAATTCTCTTTTTGATGAGAGATCAAGCTTACTTTTGAAGTGACAAAAAAAGCTTATAAACCTTTTCAAAAGGTTGCACCAAACTCTCATTTCTTTAAATTGTTTTACATCTCAAAATTGTTCAAAATTTGTACTTCTTCACCCTTTTCAACTTCATTTATATTCTATGGCCCACATGAATAAAAAAACAAAACATGTCCAACTCATCAAATAGAAAATACAAGAAATATGAAATTTCTAGATCGGAAATCAGAGAATGGTGTTGAAATCAAGCAAATCGTTGAAGTCGATGAGGAGGACAGTTGGTAAATTGCTTTGTGCCGACGACCTGGAGCCACATAGTGTCACTGATAAACTTAGAGGAGGAGGCCGAGTTCTTCTCCCTCGCTTGCCTCAACGCGCACATCCAAACCCATTGGGTGATCTGTGGTCTGTAGAGCTTTCAAAGCATTCTGCAAATGTAGTTTTGGCCAAGAGAATCTCGTCGGTGAATGCAATGTCAGCCCTGGGCAGATATTTAATTTTATAGGGAAGATATTTAAACCATTTCAAAATTCCAGTGAAGAACTCAAATGAAGTTCAATACTCCACTAAAAATTGTACTCTAAGCCAAAACTCATTATTCAAAAAATGAGCCAGAGCCATGGCCCCAAAATCCTAAACATTAGTCCAGACATGTCTTTAATATTTATCACCATCATCAAAGTCATATTAGCCACTGCCAGAGCCATATTTTTTCCCAAGAAGAATTAACTGCAGCTGGTCATATCCAGCTAACACACCAGCTCCAGCAATAGCACGAAGGATATTTTCACCTGCACCCTTGAAGAGTGACTTGGTACCTTCGTTTTTGACTATCTGATTAAATGCAATCCAACCCTTTGTCTAGCGATCCGTTCAACAAAAGGAGATTTCCGTGAAGTGATAGGGGAGAAAGAAATATCGACAAGACTCTATAGCAAGCACCAACCAGAACCAGAAAGATAGTTTGGCTTCCACGTTTTATTATTTTTGGTGCCTCCACACTGCTCCAACTTGCAAATCTTGTGGCCTACAATTTTGGAATTGCAGTTTTTTTTTTTTTTAATGAAAAAATAGAATTGTTATTGGACCCTTTGGAAAAACTGTAGAGAACTCTCTGGTGCTTTGTATAGGTAAGAAATTTGGCTTCTAGATCTAAATGTGGTGCCCTTTTAGATCTAATTGGGTTTCCTGCAAGTTGACCTTCTCATAAATCTGTGTTCAGATCTCTGCAATTTCATATTACAGATCCACATTCCCAAATTCATAACTCTACTTACCATTTACTACTCATTCTATAACCATATACAAATCTGAATGCACAAAGGTATTACTCTCACAATGAATTGACGTAATTCATAAATTACCTTATCATGAGTTGGGTGCATTCACTAAGTCTTCCATGCTTACTCTGGCATATTGCTTGAGGCTGATCTTGATGGTGGTGGCGGCTTGTGGAGAGCACATCCATTGCAGAGCACGTGGCTGGAAACACAAATTCACCATTCAAAAAACACTGCTTCTTTCAATGATCGAGGCATGGATCCAATTCAAAATGGGGAGGCACAGGGTGTGATCAAATACTTTTCCAAGTTCAATTACTGCATGGAGGCAATCTCAAAGCTCGTATTCTTCACCCATAATTTTAGACTGCACAATCACAAAATTTAATCACATGGAGTCTCTATGGATCTGAAGTGTAATCATTCGATGATATCATTATTGTCAGGATTTGAAAGATGCATGCTCATTTGACACTGAATAAGGTAGGTATTTCACTCTTTTAGGAGGAAGATGAAAAACAATTTTACTTTCGTTGGTGGATTTTCTCAAACTGAACTAGATCTAGGAATATGTAACGTGGATCTGATCATATGAATTCAACCACTACTGTTGGAATTTCAATGCCAGGCATGAAGAAAGGACAAGATGTCTGATTTTCTAATGTTGTAGCCTCTTAATGAATGAACGGAATGGGAATATTTGTAATCCAGGGGCATATTCATGTATAGTTCGATCACTTTTGAACTTAGAAACACCCACGCGACAGGTGCCATCTACGTCCCGCAAACCGAGCTCAAATATAGGAAAGCAATAAAATAGAAAAATAAAATATACAATACAAAATTCAACTCTAGATGTGGTTGATTAAAAAAAACAAAAACAAAATGGATTATTCAACCATGACTGATGTTGTCACTACATTATTTCTGTCAGACCTTAATGACTTCTTTTCATGGCAACATATTTTGGAACACCCGATTGGATTTTTGGCTAGTTGTGTGCCTGCTGCAGAGAAGCCGCAGAGGGATTAAGACGCTACCATGATCAACAACAGCTAAACCTGCATATCTGCCCACATTTGTGTCCCTCACATCGCACATCACCATAAATATCTATCGGTGGAGACATTCACAAGTCACATAGATTTATAGTTCGATCTTAAAAACTTCTCTCATGCCTCGATCTGTTTATAATTCCAATGTCGACTCAATCTATTAGAAATATATGATGCTAATCGATCTATCTAACGCTACATTCAACACTTAATATTGCTTTCCTCCATGATGTAGCGTTCATATCCGTGTCTTTAGATCTCAGTTTAGATTCATGATGTCGATCCAACATAGCAACAAACTCTCCTCTTTTGCTTGGCTATTCATGTTCATCTCCACATTTTAACAACAAGATATTTTATGGAAAACTACCATGAATCTCAAGACTACCAGGCCCTTAAGACCATAAGAGCTCTGATACCAATTGATAAAATCTAGACAAGAACAATAACATGGCGGAAAAGGCTTACTAGCCAACACAATCAATTATTCACTCCAATGTTACATATTTATAGTACAATGGGTGATGCCACCTCATAGAGAGATTTTATCTAGATCCTAAAATCATGCATGATGACTAGGCTAGGCAATCTTAACTAACTCATTAGTTATCACTTGAGGATATATTACTAATTTCCTAAATGAATAATACAAATATAGGTGACAATTTAGACTTAGTGATTGGTAAAGGTAAGCCATAGGCTAACAGTTGGAAACCCATTTAGGGTTGTGGTTACAAGTTCTTTGTCACTAATGACATCTCCAATAGCTGCAAGCTGATCTCTAATATGAGAAACTCTCATAAGATAGGATGTGACAGATTCTGAGTTGTCCATCTTCATATTACGAAGCTGATTTCTTAAGGCAAGATTCCAGGTAATGTCTTTGCTTTCATATAACCTGCTGAGTGCTTCATACCTTTTCCTTGCTATCTGTAGTTCGTATATATGAGGGATCAAGTGATCCTTTACTGAATTTGACGCGATTCTCTTTGCTTTCTTTTCATTCTTCTTATGCTTGGTCTTTTGAACTTCTTCCTCTGGTTCTAGTACACCCACTGTAACATGTTCTAGGAGATCATTCTCGTCTAGAATCATCTGCAACCTATGCTTCCAAGATCTGAAGTTTCTAGTGCCTCATTAATTTCTCATTAATGAAATTATATCATCAATATATACATATATAAAATGGGTCCCTTTCCCTTTTTAATAAAATTTTTTAAATAAATTTTTATTTTCACAATTTAATTAATTTCCCATTTAAAATAGAATTGTGTTTTAATTTTATGGGTATCATAATCAAATTTTTATACATATAAATCACTTCTGATGTTATCTTCATCGTCTTATATTTCCAAATATATAAAGTTTGTGTAAATCTGTCACCCGGATCTCAAGATATGAGCTCATGAAGTTGAGTTGTCACGCAGGCCCATTAAAAATGCAACTGAATTATATTTCATTTTTTTAACAAAATGTATCAACTCTCAACACTTGAAGCCTGTACCACAATATTCTACGTCGAAATACCTTTCCAAAAATATAAATTTTGTGTGATTTCGACACCCGAAGCTCAAGTTATGGTCTTCGCAAGATCAACACTCAACCACTGTCGATCAAAATTGATGGGAAAATGTGGGCCCTTGGATGAATTTCGTGCTTCCCTTCCTAAAATTTGAATTTTTGGTTTAAAAGTCTATCCTACATGCATTGAGATATTATATTCTTCATGATATATAATACTAAGTGTTTCTTACACTTAGCAAGAAACATAAGAATAAAAGAAATTATGGAGCTTGGAGGATTTGACCCTTGGAAATTTGTCGAATAAAATAATAATTTTTTGGAATCCCATCGTCGTCCACCTCACGCCGAGTCACCATGACATGTCATCCAATAATATCACACCATGTGTCTCAAATTGTATGTTTCAACATGTGTCCAATGTTGAGTTTCCATGTGTCATGACCTCCTTCATTGCCATGTGTCATATTCTCATTCGCTGGTTTTCATGCCTTGGAATAGCTTTGAGAATTTGACTAAGTATGGGAGATGTGATGATAGGGGATGAGGGAAAATTGTGGTCAAAATTGTGGTCGGATTTTCATGCGAGAGGAATGAAATACTTTGGAGATTAACACCCACAACAAGGCTGATGGTCAAAATGTATATCATGGAACTTGGGGTGCAAAGTGAAGGTCACGGAAAATGGAGGATGAGGGCTTGAACCTGCCAGCCCACGCAATTGAAAAATGGCTAAGTGTAGTAGCAGACTTATGACATGAGAAAGTGGGTGGAGATGAAGGCCCGCTAACCCACCAACGTGTGAACATGATGAAGAGATGATTAATTAAGGGGGAAGGGGAGAAATGTAGATGACGAAAGTGAAGGAGGAGAAATGTAGATAGTAAGAGAGGGGGTGAGGAAGGTGAGAGGGAAGGGTGAAGGAGTGTGGTGGGTGTCCACCCCCTGCCATAGATTGAAATATGGCTTGAACTATGGCTAAGTATGGGAGGATAAAGGATAAGGGAGTAGAGAGGGTGGAGAGATAAGGAAAACAATGGTTAAGTGTTGAGATGGATAGAGGTGAAAGGTGAGAGAAATAAATGATGAGAATACTTATCCAAAATTCGAAAAAAGATAGAAGAACATGATACTTATAAATATTCTTCAAAATTGGATATTTGGACCAGATCTTGAATAACTTAGGCATATAGAAACATATTTTTGATTCGAAAAATGTGTGGTGAAGTTAAGACTGAGGGCTGCAGAATGAACTTATAAAAGTTCAAAAATGTCTTCTTTCAGTATCAAGGCTTTTATGAATCCAAGAGTAGGAAAATATAGATGGCCAAATTTTGGTCAACAAGGCTGTATCCACCACTTTATGAGGACGAAATTCATCATAACTAGATGATCTGTCTCGTACCAAATTTGATAGCCGAGGATGGAGGTGATGGGAGGATGAGGGTGATTCATGACAAGGAACATGCAAGGAGGCACAACAACTAGAGGAGTCATTAAGACACATGAATGTGGGAGGTGGCAGACAAGGATGGAGGACAACTGTCCTTGTCATGAATCACCACGTGGGGGGGGGGGCAGAGCAGGGCCCCACATGCGTTTAGAGTGCATCCCTAACACCCGAAGCAGGGGAAATGCATTTCACTTAAACAATAAAAGTGGATAAATTTAAAGTAACTTTAATATTCCTTTTAAAAGTTATTTTATGCATGCAATTTCAATTTATAAAGTAATTTCATTGTAAAAATGATTCTCACTTATTCTATAAGGGTCACTTCATAAGTAGCTTATTTGTAAAAGTGAGCTTATAGGTGAAGTTAGAGAATGAAGGATTTTTTTTTTACTTTACCAAATAATTCTTCATCCATCATGATCTAGGTGGATATTGGTGGCCACCCACCTATTGCAACTGGCTAAAAAAAATCTTCTGAAAATTTACTATTTTTAGCAGTTTTTCGGTTCGTGAACTTTCGGGGCCATTTAGAGGGACTAAATGATTTTTTTTAGGATTGAGCACCTCAAAATAGCCAAAGTCTATGATTAATCTCCCTAAATGAATCTCCTCGATGATACCTTTCCAACGAGCTATCGTGCACCCGAAACATATATCGTACGCCAAAGTTACACCCTCGGGAAGTTGATACACCAAACTACCAAAAGCGGGGTCCACAAAACTGTTGGATTTTCATCTTCCGGGGTTAGGGTTTTGGATTTTGTTTATGATAAAAAGGCCTTTGGAGCCTCATTCTAGAAATCATCTTCTTGCGAATGTGAGCATCCATCACATCTCTTCTCACAGAGAAGTTGTCACCATTATAACGAGTCCTCACTCTGTATTTCTACAGTTTTGTACATTCTCTCATTAATAGAAATTGTGTATTACTGTATTTCTTTGTTTATGGTTTCATCTCTGATATATTTCTATTATATTATTGTATATCTGAGATATCTCTATACATTTCTTTAATATATCTCTGCTCTCATTTCGTGTCGAAAATAATCCGATCACATCACCACATGTGTTAACTTCTACCTACCACATGGCACTTTGGTTATTGTTTATGCCTTTTTAAAAAATGACATAACTTTCACATCCAAAGTCCAATTTCAGTGCCATTTTTTTGAATTCACCTATTTTTTTGAGAGCTTTCCATCTAGTTAGTCAGTTTAAGCCTTGAATCCATATTACTTGCATATTTTAATATGAATACTCGAAGTGAGTTTTTGCTTACTCGTACCAACTACTTCTCATGGAAATCCCATAGGGAGGATGTACTTAGAAGTAAAGGATTGTATCATATTACCTTGGGAAAAGAACAAGCCCCCATTGATGTAGAAAATAAACACTAATGGGATAATAATAATGACGAAGCATGTGGATTAATCAAAATGTCCATCTCTCTTGATTTACGATTTCACCTTCAAGGAATTGATGATCTAGCTGAAACTTGGGATAAGCTAGAAGCCATATTTGGTAAACACAATGTGATTCAATCCCACCATCTTGAAAATAAATTAATGACTTTAAATCCCAATAATTTCCATTGCATTGAAGATTATTTATCTAAGTCCAAAACACTTAGACTTTTACTTTAAACATGTAAAATAAATATGAAGGATGACCAATGCATATATGTTATTCTTGCTAAGCTTGGTCTTGCATAGTTTGTCTTTGTATCTACTTTTTATGCTACCGGGTAAGATCTAGGGGATTCTTATCAAGATTCCACTCTTGAGTCTTTTTGTGATTCTTTGATTAGAGAGCAAGATAAACTCTTATATATTGGAGTGATCAACAATGCAATTATATTCAACAAATACTTAGTGGCCTAACAAAAATATAAAACCAAACATCCAAAGAAACAAAATCCTCACAAGAAGAAGAAAAATAAGGGTACCAAACCCTCTTAGCCAGATTCTACTACCAATGGTGACAAAAGACCAAAATAAAAAAGTAAGAAGATTGAAAATCATATCAATTTTGTGGGTGAGATGGTCATCTGGAATCTAAATGTTTTAAACAGATGAAATCCTTAGAAGCAACAATGAAGAAGCACAACATCAATATTCATTCATTCTTCTTCTAACTCTTTTTCTGAAGGACATGTACTTTCTACTTTTGGTTTCTCCTTTAATACAACATCTACTTCTTCTTCTCATGAGTGGTTTATTGATTCTGGAGCATCTTAACATATGGCTAAGTATACAACCATTTGTTTTCTCATAATGAATGTAACACCACAAAAATATTTGTTGGTGACGATAGATATATTATTGTTGTAGGTTTTGGAATAGTTCAAGTAGATGATGGTAATTTTGATAAAACAAAGAAGATATGATACCAATTGATAAAAAAAAGAAGCTTCTGATACCAATTGATAAAACAATGACAATTTAGACTTAGTGTTTGGTTAAGGTAAGCCATAGGCTAACAAATTTCATTGATGTATTATGTGTTTCACGTATTTCCTGCAACCTTCTATCAATATATCAGATCACTTATTCAAGTGATGGTAAAATAGTATTTTTTTCACCTCACCAAGTTGCAATCAAACGTTTAAAAGATCCTAAGCATGTCCTAACCATTGGAATTGTTAATAATATTACTAGGTTGTACAAATTTGACAACTTTGGTTCATCACATTTTCTGTTTGTTTTTATTGCTCATAGTAATGACTTGAGCAAACTTTTTCATTAGCGGTTTGGTTGTCTAGACTATCGCTCATTGTATCAACTACGTAATCAAAATATGGTGATTGGTCTTCCTCTTATTTATTGCAGAGATGATGTTTGTGCTAGTTGTATTATCGACAAACATTATCGGGACAATTTTTACAAACATGCCTCTTGGCACACCTTGACCCCTTGCAACTAGTTCATAGTGATTTGTGTTTTCCGCTTCATTTTCCTTCTTTCTATGGGTTCAAGTACTTATTAAATTTCATTGATGACTTCTCTAGATGTACTTGGTTTATTAAAACTTAAGAGTGAAGTTTTTGACATGTTTTTGGGCTCCAAGGCCCTTGTATAAAAAAATATGGGAATCAACTTCAAAGGTTAGAAACATATTTAATGTAGGTGAATATGTGAAATGTTATTTTACAACTTACTGTATTGCACAGGGAATTCAAGTACAACATGTTGTTCCATATACACCACAACAATACAATGTTGATGACAAAAATAATTGCACATTAAACGAAATGGTAAATTGTATGATCCGATCTAAGAGTTTATGCCTTCATTATTGGGTGGAAGTCATTAATTGTACATATTACATAGTAAATCACACTCCCACAAAGGCTTTAAAAAATATAACTCTGGAAGAAGTATGGATTACAATTAATCTAGATGTAAGCCACTTCTGTTCATTTTGCAGTGAAGCATGGGCTGACATTCCCCATGAGAAAAGGAAAGTGTTATGGCCCAAAAGTGAGAAGTGCATTTTTGTTGGATATTTCAAATATGTCAAAGGTTATAGACTTATTCAATCTCAATCCAATGAAATAATTATTAGAAGAGATGTTAAGTTTGATGAAAATATCTTAGCCTTTGACCCTAATTCAACATTTGTTCCATATTTTGTTGGATTACTGAGAGAGGGGGTGAATCCGTAATAGCATAATTATAATCCTTTTTCTTCAAATGTTATATCAATGTAGAATTATTATCCAATAATGAGCAGTAAAAAATAAACAATCAAACACATACATAGTACACCAGTGTTTTACGTGGAAACCAAAATCGAGAGAAAACCACGAAATGCTTTTTATTATATGTCTTGAAGAATTACATTCATTGGAAGCACCAACTTCCTTTGTTTTCCAGCTGCAACTGGAAGGAGGCTCCAACCCCCTAGTTTCTCAGGCTACAACCTGAGGGAAGCTCCAAGTCCCCAATTCTCTGGCTACAACCAGAAGGAGGCTACAACCCCCATTGTTCTCCAGCTACAACCACCTGTCCTTGCCCCGTCCTGCCACCCTGAAGTAGAAGCAGAATGATGGAACCACTGTCACACTATCACTATGAGATATACTGCTGTAAACCTGTACCAAAAAATCTGAACCATGCATAAACCATGCATCAACCTGTACCTCAACCTGTAATCAACCTGTACCATAAACAAGTGCATCCAACCATGTACAAAGTATGTACCAATCATGTGTCAGCTACTCATCAACTATGACTCATCAATATGTACCAACGTCATCAACTATACACCTCATGTATGTGCGCCAACTCATCAACTACTTGTATCAACCATGTACTCAACATGTGCCACAACCGAAAGCCCTCATCAATTTCATCATCCAAATCTGATTTGTAGCTCTCTAATAGACCTTGTGTATATGATCACATTCCTGCAAACCTTCCTTAACTTTAAAAACAATAGACTATCATTTTCATCAAACTTTTCTTTAGTCTCACATGCCTAGTTTTGGATTAGTCAACAACCCTAACTTGAAGTAATCATAACTTTGAACTTGTAATGTATAAAGATCTGAAACTGATACACAATTTTCTTCAATGTGTTTTATGCAATTCCTCCAAGTTTCACTACTTGTAACCTCTTAGAAAAGGAGTTATAGCAAAAATGGCATACCTTGCTGAATTCTGGCTTATTCTAGAGAGCGACCTTGTAGAGCGTTCCCTGCACAAAATATTTGATGAATTGATTTGAAATTGTTACAAAGAATACTACATACTGTACCCTAACCAACACATTTGGTCTCACTGAATTTGGATCTGTTATGAAGAAATTATGACGTTTTTACCTGAAACACCTGATTTTGACTAGTTTCAGGACTGACCACAAACCCTATTTTCCACAGAGTGTAACTCCCAAAATAAAATGACCCAAAAGATGAATTTTTTTACCACAAATACTTGGATATGTTTTCTCATTTTCATAGAAATTTCAGGATCTGAATCATTATAGAAAAAAAGTTATAGCGAAAATGGTGAGATGACCTGTAAATAACATACCTTAGAAAGCACCATCAAAAGAATTTATTCTTCCTTGCATTTCGACCTTCTTTTCTTCACTTTCCTCAGAATTTCGACTTAGATATCATTTGGTTACCTCATACACCTATAGATATTCAATATTCTCAAGTGTGATTTAAATGAGAGAGCCTTGCCTCTTATTTATACTCTCCAAGTAACTTCCTTAAAAACATCTTCTAGGTCACTTGGTCCACTTTCCTTATTTTAGGGTTGGGTCCACTTCTAATTTCTCCATTAAATTTATTATTGAAATTATTTATTTTGTATTCACTTTGAATTATAATACACTTATCACTTCAATTTATTATTTACCTTTTAAAATCTCTTAAACCACTTTGATTACTTTGACCTTTTGGGGCTTCTAGATGACATATGAGGGTCCTCCAACTTCGTAAGG
>ML791179.1:152241-174367 GCA_009831015.1 Picea engelmannii
GCCTCTGACTATGCCATTGGGGCAGTCCTTACTCAACATGGGCATCCAATGGCATATCACAGTGAGACACTTTCCGACACAGTCCGGAAGTATCCCACTTATGACAAAGAAATGTATTCCATTGTGCAGGCTTGTCGGCAATGCAAGCATTACATTTTAGGAAAGGAAACAGCCATCCACACAGACCACCAACCCCTGCAGTTCATACAAACACAAGGAAAGTTGCAGAACGATCGCCATCAGAAGTGGTCCACATACCTACAACAGTTTCATTTGAACATTAAGTACAAGAAACGAAACAGCAATAATGTTGCAGACTACCTCAGTCGACCACCCATCGTGGCGCTAACCACTGTGCTCAACTCTTGTGGACACGAGACTTCCGATTGGCCGCTTCTCTACACAAGTGACCCAGAATTCGGCCACACATACAATACACTCTTGGAGGGTAAGCAAGTTCCCAATTTTCACCTCCAGGATGCCCTGCTTTGTCACCTAGGACACCTTTGTGTTCCTTCAAGCGAGCGTGCCAAGATGATTTTGGAGGCGCACTACAGTCAGGTCGCTGGGCATTTCAGAGTCGAGAAAACCATGGCAGTACTGCAAAAGTATTTCTATTGGCCGAACCTTCGACGAGATGTCGGGAAGTACATCAAGTCCTGCATTGCTTGTGCCATTGCCAAACCGACCATCAAGAAGCAAGGCCTCTATACTCCACTTCCTACCCCAAGTCAACCTTGGGAATCCATCTCTATGGATTACATGTCGGGCCTTCCTTCTACTAAGCATGGCAATGACTGTGTTTTTGTGGTCGTCGACCGATTCTCGAAGATGTCCATTATGATGGCCTACAAGAAGAATATCACAACAGAAGCCACTGCTAAAATCTTCTTTGAATGAGTGTGGGTACACTTTGGGATCCTACAGTCTATCATCTCAGATCGGGACAACAGGTTCCTCAGTACATTTTGATCCAGCCTCTAGTCGATGCTGGACACCAAGCTCACCAAGTCCACAGCTTTCCATCCGCAAACTGATGGCCAAACAGAGGTCGTCAACTGGATGATTGTACACATTTTGCGCATGTACAACTCAAAGCATCCACGCATATGGGATGCGAGCCTCCCCTATGTAAAACACAACTACAACCGGGCTCTCCATAGCTCAACCAGCCACAACCCGTTTCAAGTGGGCTTGGGATTCCAACCACTATGTCCCATTGACGTAGCCATGCCATTTGCGGCTACTCGGGCAAATTAAGCCCATGTCCAGTATGAGGCTAACAAGACAAACAGCTTCATTGAGTGCATTCAACACATCTTCCAACAATTTCATGACATCTTGGATAGAGCCAATGCTAAATACAAGCAACGACATGATCAACATCGGGTGCCACACAACTTCTAGGTGGGCGACAAAGTGTGGCTACAATTGCAAAAGGAGCGCCTCGCTGGACCCTATCGCAAGATTCGCCTGCTCCGATATGGGCCATACACCATCACCAAGGTTGTAGGGGACAATGCCTTTGAGCTCGGTATTCCACCATTCCTTGGTCTACACCCAGTATTCAATGTGGACCACCTTCAGCCCTACTTTCCACCTCTACTAGACACATTCAACATGGCAGAACAACTCACACCAACAGAGTTAAACCCAGATTGCATGGAACAAGCCACAACTGATCAAATTATGGACACACATATCAAGAACACCCGCCAACAGAGGATCCAGCTATATCGAGTTGTCAAAGCAGGCCAACTCCTTCACCAGGGCAAGTGGCTCACTAGGGACCAAGTTCAACAGAAGTTTCCTCATCTCATGGAGGAACTCAACGCAATGGGGACCATTGCTTCCTAAGGGGGGAGGACTGATCTAGGTGGATATTGGTGGCCACCTGCCTATTCCACTTGAACCCACACCATTGTTTCTTTTAGTTTTTCAGTTTCCTTAATTGTAGCACAATTTACTATTTTTAGCAGTTCTTCGGGTCCTGAATTTCCAGAGCTGTTTTGAGGCCCTAAACGACGTTTTTTGGGCATGAATTCTCTGACGAATTGTTTCGGACTTGATATTCGTTGTCAGCAATGTAGTCCTCGGATAGATATTTCTAACGATGTATCATGTGCGTCAAACGGAGATAGTATGCCAAAGTTACGACCCCGGGAAATTGATGTACCAATTTACCCCAACGGGGCCTATATTCTGGCGTTTCATCTCCTAGGGTTAGGTTTTTGGATGTTTAGGGTTTTCCATTGTTTATCAGTAATATATAGGCCTTCGAGCCTCATTGTAAGAGGCAGTTCAGAGGCCAGTAGCTGCCACATCTCTTCTCAGAGATAAGCTACCAGTGCCCTAGCTAGTTTATTTCCATTCTGTCTGTAAGCATTTTCAGTCATTTGTTATTCATGAAATGAAGTCTTATTTCTGCTGCATCTCTGTGTTTATGTGTATTTCTGTATTTCATTGTGTTCCTACATAAAGCCGGATCAATGATATAGGTTGTTAAGGCCATCATTTCAAAGAAGTTGTAATTTTGACCCCAAAAATTGGTGTTGCTCGTGGTGTCACTTTTGATTTCAGGGGTTGATTTGAATAGTTTTACTAGCAAAAATTACAAGGTTGTTAAGGCCATGGTTGCAAAAGGTGGTAATTTAAACCCCTTTCCCACAAAAAAGGGTGCCACGGGTAGCACGAATTTTCCATTTGGGGGTTGATTTTGGTGTTTTAAACTCAAAATATGGGTTTTTAGAGGCAATGTTCTTGTTTTGAGGTCATATTTCTTGTCAAGTTGGTAGCTATGCTTACTTTTGGAGAATTCTAGTTTTATATGTTGGTATTGACTACTCTTTTTTGCTAATGGTGTTCTAGAATTTTGAAATAATAGATGCTAATATAGTCTTTTCTCATGTTTATTGATATATGCTCTTACTTTAATATATTGTGCTAAGAACATGGGAAATAGGAGTAGGGGGGATATCCATGATCTTGGAGGAAAAAGGTTGATTTATTTTGCTTGGGGGCTAGGAAATGTTTTCAATAACCTTGTTGAGGCCTATTCGTTGTGGATGGGCCTATGTCTCACAAATGAATTAGGAATTAATGATCTCGTGGTGTTGGGGGACTCGATGTTGGTCATAAAATCCATGGTAAATCATGTTGACGTGGGAAGCAATGCATTGAACTCTTTCCTATAGAGGATAAGATGCATGGTCGTAATTTTTGGGGAAATATCATTCTTCCACATCAAAAGAGAGCTTAATAGCTTAGTGGACCATTGGGCCAAAATAACCTCTCATTTAAATGTTGGGATGTTAATTAAAAATGGGGTTTTATCCAGTGACCCCATTCACCAAAGTGGTATTTAAATTATCATCCCTTTCGATGCAAAACACGAACAAGATACGTAAGGGAAGATATGGTAGGAATCTCTCACTGGTTTCACGCTTGAATAGTTGGCTAGATTGAGGTGCTATTGAATGAAATGTATGGAATTTTATTGAAATGTGGTATCAATTGAGCGATGGATTTGAGTTGTAGTGGTTTTTTTTTTTTTTCAGGTGGAGAGGAGAGTATTTTGGCTTTGGTGGGTTTGGTTTGGGAACTTTGGCATGGTGGCTATATGGGGTTTCAAGAGTTGAAGTGATTTCGAGTGTTGGGTGCGTGACATCAGTGGGATTTAGAAGGAAACAGGCGTGAATTGTCCAACTTCCTCAATGCTGGCAGTATTCTTGGAGCAATTTGGAAATTATTAGGTTTCTCTGTTGCTTTTTCCTATTTCCTTTTTATCTGCATTTCGAGCTCTACGTTTTCATATAAATTCATCCGTTCTAAATTTTAACAGAGTTGGGATTGGGGTTAACTCTCAATGGGTTTCGTTTGGAATTAGGAATTGTGGTGGGAAGTTTCTTTGGCTCAACATCTTTTTTTGTGCAATATTTTTTTCTAGTTAAAATGGGCGATATCAACTAGAGAGGCATGAAGACGATCCTCCATAGACATGAGGAGGCCAACCAAGAAAAAAATAAACTCTTTATTGCATCAATGTGAAACTAACTGAGATGGAATAGGTTGTAGCTAGAAATGTGGCCAATGTTTTAGAAGTGCTCCAGGTACATATGTGGAGGATTGATGCTTTAGAGGCAAAATGCCAACAACTACGAATGATGATTCTACCACAAAAAAATGGACTCTCTCTCTTTGGAATCCAACAACCACGATTTAGTGAACTCCATTCAGTGAGTATTTAGAGAGGAAGAAACAGGGGGTCAACCACATAACCCCATGGAATTCAAAGAGCTGGGCCCTCTCCTTGCTGCAGAAGGGAAGGAGGCTCAGGATGGTGACTTACCATAGAATATTGTGTATTTTCATGTTGTTTTTATTTTGGGACAATTTGTGAAAAAAGTTGTTTGTGGTAATATCTGGCAGGTTAGCTTAGAAGATGTTTTAAAAAATCAACTTCTATATATAGACCTATATATCTATATGAACATTCTTGGAATTTTTCTTGTAAATGTTGCATTTATGTAGCAACCCCTTTTTTAATGAAAAACTAGTTTTGTATTTGTTTATTTATATATTTCGATGGATGGAATACCTCGCGAGAAACCCTCGAGTACTTCCCCACTTCGTGGATGGTAAACAGGGTAAACCGCCGACCTTGATTACGGGGCCTAACCCCAAGGGGGAACAAGAGATTCAAACCTGTGACCTCCTCACCACTTGAGCTAACCCTTGGGGCTTATATATATAATCTAATTTATCCTTGATAGATATTGATAAAAACTAATATACATGGCACCAACATATATAAACAAAAGAAATATAAAGGAAATAATTCACTAAAATATAAAAATGTAGGAATTATTGTGGGTTATCTAGAAATTCCTACAGTTTATATTTTAGTGAATTATTTCCTTTTTATTGGTTGCGTTTATATATGTTGGTTCCATGTCTATTAGTTCTTATCAATATCTAGCCAAGATAAATTAGATTAGATTAATTTTAGGATAGTTGTATTCTGCACTTGCATTTCAACCTACATTTAAAATTAAATCATAAAATAGATAATGACAACTAGCCATAAACCAGAGGGTTTTCCAATTTCAATGGTGAAATATCTAATTGGGATCTTTCCATGAAATTGTGTAGTTGACGAAGGGAATTTTCCCATGTCAACATATTCTTGATGTTTTGTGGGGTTCTTGGTGCTTTTGTTGATGCCAAAGTTGAAGACCTAGGGTTTGAGGACTCAAACCCTAGGATGAACTTGTAGACTTGGAGGCTAGCACTAGAGTTGCATTTCCATGTACTTGTGTGATGTGACATGGCTAGGGTTTTAAACCCTAATGAAGATATGAATCGAATATGGCGAGATTGTGTGATACAAGCTTGATGTATGTTCCAAGGAGGACTTGTCGGTGTTGATGCTATCTTGTTAAGGATCTTTGGTGGAGTGGAAAACTCAGGTTGGGAGCGATTACTAGCTAAGAGAATGTGGTGGCCAATGTTTCTTATGTTTTCCCTAGCTAGGTTTTAGAGAGTTTGACTTGTACCAACTTTGTGATAAATCTATGGTATGTACTTATACTCTATGTTACATATATACATATGAAGTTTACATTTTTCCAAATATTGTGTATGATTTTCACCTTATGTTATCTTCGTGATTGAGTAGATTTTAGCCCATGTTGTTCATGTTTATTTGACATAACATATAGATGAATTCATTAAGTGATTTAATACAATCCAAAAGATAAAGGAGAAAATTTGTTGCTATTATAATCTATTGCAATAAGACAATCAAATTTATTAAATGCATTGAAAAGTGTGCCCTAAGGGTTGTATCATTGTGTTATTTAAGTACACTCACATGGTATTTACTCTTTTGGGATGCTGGGTGAGATTGGGTTGAAGGGAAGTGAAATATTACTATTGTAATTTATATTTCAAATCGTCCTTAAAGGATGAAAGTTCACAGGGATTGGATATGGGAAACCTCAAGTAAATGAAGTGAAATATTACTATTGTAATTTATATTTCAAATCATCCTTAAAGGATGAAACCTCACAAGGATTGAGTATGGGAAACCTCAAGTAAATGAAGTGAAATTTTTTAATTTTTTAATTGTTTGACTCTCAAAATCCCTACATATTAAAGAATACCATTCAATGTCCCTTTTGTTGGAGGACTTGTGATCCTTGTGACATGAATATTTAAACCTACACACATCTTGACACATGATAGAGGACTTGTGATCTAGAGGACTTGAAGTTCAACATGAGGTTTGTTGGTTATCAAGCATATTCCTCTTTGTGCTATAATCTTAACATCTCCACTTAGTGTGTGACAAATCATATATAAAAGGCCATATGTAGAAACTGTTGTAGAGGATGAGTTCCTATTAAAAGCACCGACATTAAAACTATTGTTTTTGCTATTTGGGATACATGATAGTCAATAGATGTGAAAATGCTTATTATGGCCAAAAGTTCATTTGTGATAGAGATGCATTGTTTATTCTATAATTGTTGAACTATCATATTAAAACATAGAGGAGTAAGACATCTCTTGAAACTTGTATAATAATCCTTTGTTGAGTTGTAGTATTTAGATTTAATCATTGATATGGTATAGCTAGTTTGGTTGTGTGTTAAGAATGGTTGGTGTACATCATTTAGTATTTCTAAAATTTGGAAAATTGACCAAAAATAATTATAGCTTATGGAGTTATAATATACTAACCATTAGTGACTTCAAATATATTGATAAAATCATCTTAGATAAAGAACATAGGCTAATAAATGATGTAATATTCCAGATATAAAAAAGTATGCAAAATAGAAATAAATAGCTAGAAATGGCAGATGAACAACAATATAACCAGAACAACACCACAATAATACTAAAATGATACTAGAATAATACTAGAAACAACACTTTGATTACTGAGAGCAATGTTCTGATGCAGCCCCCCTACCCTCCTGGGGTTCTGTGACCTCCTGGTCTAGGATATTTCTTTCTTCTTAGTCAAATTGACTCTTCGGGCCTTTTCTAGACCCATATTAATCTTACACAGGTCCTCTTTTTTTCCGTGCATAGGTCCTGTCAGACCCACCTGGTTTCTATGGTCATGATTCAACTGTTATCAATCTACCCTGTCGATCGACGGTTCACAACAATTGTGGGCCGCCAATGTGCTCACTCTTTACGGAAGAGCCCTACCCCTACAATATGAAAGTGCTCACCCAATCTCATTTTGATCATGCCCGTTGATCTCCTGCCCCGACGAGATCAATGAATCCAACACATTACGGACTGTGAACTAGCGCGTTCACTAATTTCACCTCTGCTCCCCGCAATGATTCCCTATTGCTGATTTCCCTTCTTAGATCGATGACCCTAATTTAATTCAGGTTTCCAGCCTTCATAAATCTCAATTTCTCACGCTCCGCAAGATCCTTTTGCTAAGCCCCTTCTTCGCATGTGTCCTCGAGCTGTGTCCTTACGCAAACACATGATTCCATATCTCCATGATCTATCAACATGTAGCTCCCGTTCAGATCAACAATTGCGTCTGATTCTGAATTTTTGGCCTTCGGGAGTTTCAAATCTCAAACTTTAATTTTCCCATATGAAAATATTCTAGATTGGAATATCTATCGACACCTGCCCCCCTTAATCTATGGCCACAATCTCCTCCGTGAGTCTGGCCTTTAGGATTTTCAATTCTCAAATTCTTGTTTCTTCCGAAGAGATTTCTCCGAAATGGAAGATCGTCTGCCATGCGTCCCCTTCAATCGAAGGTTTTGCTCTCGCTTTGAGACTTTGGCCTCCTTAACCAAATCAAGGTCTTTCGACCTCCTCCTTGATCAACGATCGAGATCTCCTTCGGGACTTCAGCACTTGCACCCTCTGCTATCCTCCGGAGTGCTTTGTACCTGAAATTTCAAATATGGCGCCACATGTCCACTTCCAAATCAACGACTGTCGTCCTCTTTGGGACTTCGGCCTTCGACGATCTCAAATCTCAACCACCACAAATCTTCGGAGTGAATCCTTCTGGAGTGTCAGATCCTCTGACACCTATCCTTCTATGATCCAACGACTATCCAACGGAGTGAATCCCCGTCCTCCATGTGTTTCCTCACAGATCAACGATCCACGTTCCTTATTTCAGATCAACGACCCTTAGACATTTTGGGCTTCGACACTTCAGGATATTCTGAAACACAACTCCACAAAACCTCGGAGTACGATCCTCCGAAGTTCACGATCGGGTGACACCTGTCCAAACTAGATCAATGGTTCTCAGCTTCTTCGACTGTTTGGGCTTTGGCATTTTAAAAATCTCGTCCTTCGTGTTCTCCCGGATTTCACGATCTATTTCCATGTGCCCTGCTAGATTTGACGATCCATATTCCTCTTCGTCTCTTCGGCGCTTCAACTCTTCGGGTTTCGGGAGTTTCAAAATCCTATGCACTCGTTTCTCCTAGAGTGATTTTACCTGAAACACACGATCTCTTGACGCGTGTCTCCCCCTTTATCTCACGGCCTCTATCTGCTTCGGGTCTTCGGGTTTTGGGAGTTTCAACTCCTGCGCACTCGTTCCTCCCGGAGTGCTTTCACCCAAAAAATCAGATCTTTCGCCACCCGTCACCTTGGATGATGGATGGTCCCAGTTCAATTCGGTACTTTGGGACTTTGACGAGTCCACTCTCCTGCACACACAAGGGTTAAGTCTTGTGCACTTACCTCTGGATCCAACGGTTGTTGGACCTCTATGCTTAGATCCAATGGATTGGGTCTGTTCCTCTCCTCTACGCTTCCTTCGTTCATTGGACGCAGATCTAACGGTCTAAGATCCCTTTCAAAACCAATCAAACGGTTGTTGTCGCTCCTCCTCCTAAGATTTTGAATTCTTCCACCTTGGAATATTTTGTCAGTGTTCAAAGGCTTCGACCTTTGAAATTTCTGCTACGAACCCGACTATCTGGGTCTCGCTTGTGCTCTTGAAAGCGTTATCTCTTCTGAGCTTTAGGAGTTGGAATAAGTCCGACTCCCACGCACTCCTTGCGTTATCTCTTCTGAGCTTGTTCCTTATAGGATTTCAATTTTCCACACACTCCTTGCGTTTCTGTGATTTCATTAAACTTAGATCAAAGGATTTCTTGACAATAAATTATTCTCGCCCTCCTGGCGTCCTCCTTGCTCGATGCACACCTTGCAGAGCTCCTCCTTACAGAATGTTCAGTAACTCTATCTTATTCCGAACTCAACACAGAGTTCTTCTTGTGTACTCCTTGCACTTCTGTTGATGAAGGTTCAAATCTATCTCTCCTGAGATTCTCTGAGGTTAACTAACCTCTGTCAATGCACTCCTTACGGACAATGTGCACTCCTTGCACTCGAAACTCAAAGACGAGAAACAATTGAAACTTATACAATACTTCACCAGTTCATACATTCAAAACATGAATGGCATATAAAATCATAACAATGAACACAAATACATAAACACACCATGTGCAGGAAAAACTGCTTTTCTATTATCTATGTGTCTATACAGATGTTTTTACAAAAACTGGACTGCAACATAGTCCCAGTTCTTTCTCCTATTCTAACTCTATCTCGAGTTCTGCTTCTAAGACCTCTCTCCTTAATATATCTCTCCTAAGTCTTTTTTTTACAAAAGAGGGCTCTACGAGCTTATCCTCTCCACCGCTTTAGTGCCATCATTGTCTCAGTTAAGACACCATAATCTTATGGCTCATTACATTGAATGATTATCCATACTTGACTATGATCTAGGTCTGCTTACACTCAACCATTTAAGGTGATCCTATCCACTACCTGTACAAAGGCATGGCTTGGTTCTTACGAACTTACAACACAAATCCTTATAGGATCAGATTTTGAATTAAAAAATGGGAGGGTCAATGCCTCTCCCTTTCTCCATTTCATGCCTATGTGTTGACTTGATGACATATTTGTTGACGTGGAGGGATGCTCCTACATCATGTTCACTTGTCTCTTCGAGGGGGAAACCTCCAGCAGAGCAGAGCTCTATTACAATAATATCCAAGACAAAAGTTCTCATACCCTCGACTCCTATTTATACTAAATATGTCGATCAAAATAACCATCTATAGGAAGATCCTTCTAGAAGTGGAAGCTTATATTAGGTCTTATTACATTGGACTTATTCTTCCTTATTGATATGCCTTATTAATATTGACCTTTATTACATGGAAATATAATATTCTACCTACGTGAGGGGTTAGGTCCCTAACATGTCCTCCCCCTTAAAAAAAATCTTGTCCTCAAGGCTTGAGATGGGGAAATTGCTGCAGAATGGTAGCTGGTTTCCAAGTGGCATATGATGGATTTGTATCTTTCTACTGGAATAACACTTCCTTGATGGTTTTTTGATGGAGCCTTCTTCGTCCAACTCGGGAAGGTTGGTTTGAGTTTGACACTTAGTTCCAATCACCTTCTTTAGGCATGAAACATGAAAAATAGGATGGAGATTAGAATGACTGGGAAAAGCTAACTGATAGGCCACCTATCCCATATACTTGACCATAAAATTTGGGTGCCAGTTTCTGACAATGGTCAACCTTTTCTCGTAGGGTTGCAGTCGAAGAAACACCTTATCTCCTTCTACAAATTGACGTTCATAGTGACCTTGATATGCTTGTTGCTTCATGTGATTATGGGCCATGAACAAATTCTCTTTGAGGGTACGAAGAATAGCCTCTCGAACTGTAAGCGTTTGGTCAACCACCTAGACCTTCGAGACACCTGGAAAATATGAGACAATTGAAGGCGGCTTTTGTCCATATACCACTTCAAAAGGAGTCATGTGGGTAGATTTATGGTATGAAGTGTTGTACCACCATTAAGCTAGTGGTAACCATTGAGCCCACTAATTTTTCCTTTCCGATGCAAAACACCTCAAATATGTTTCCAAACACTTGTTGACAATTTTAGTTTGACCATCAGTTTAGGGATGATAAGTTGTGTTGAGATGCAATTGGGTGCCTTGTAGCTTGAACAATTCTTGCCAAAAATTGCTGGTGAAAGTAGGGTCGCAATTAGAGACAATAGAATGTGGCATGACATGAAGCTTGAAGACCTAATCCATGAAAAGTTGAGCAACAGTGGATGCTGTAAATGGGTGTTGAAGAGAACAAAAATGAGCATGCTTGGAAAGATGATCAACTACCACCATGATGACTTATTTATTGCCCGATTTAGGTAATCCTAAAATAAAATCCATAGAGATATCCTGCCAAATAGAAGGTGGAATCAAAAGCGGTTGTAGTGTGCCATGAGATTTGACTGTTTCACCCTTTTTGCGTTGACACACATCACATTCAACCACAAAATTATGAACTTCATGTTTCATACCATCCCAGAAAAAAGAATGTTTGACCCGGTCATAGGTTTTGGTAAACTTGGAGTGCTCAATTGTGGGTGTAACATGGAGCTCAAAAAGTACATTGGATTTAAGTTTTGACTGTTTACTTAAATACAAACAACCTTTGTATCGAATCTCATCATTAAGCCAAGAGTACCCTAGGGAAACTGGAGAATTGGACTGCAATTGTTGTATCAGATGCAAACTTTTGGGATCGTGTAGCCATTCCTAGCGAACAACTTGGAGCCAATCTGGTACAATGAAGGAGAGAGAGAAAAGGGACCCTTCATCTTCATATTTTCTGGAAAGTGCATCAACAATCACATTGTCTTTTCCTTTCTTGTAAATGATCTCATAATCATATCCAAAGATCTTAGTCACCCATTTTTGTTGCTCTGGGGAGGAAAGACGTTGTTCCAGAAAATACTTGAGGCTTTGATGATCTATCTTAATTTGGAAGCGTTTCCCCAATAGATAAGGGCTCCAAAGATCCACGACATGCAGAATAGCCAACATTTCCTTTTCATAGATTGATTTTCCCAAATTGCACTCAGACAATTGTTTGCTAGTAAAGGCCAAAGGCCAACCCTCTTGCATAAGGGCAACACCAATTCCTTTCCCGAAAGCATCACATTCTAGGACAAAGGTCTTTGTGAAATCAGGAAGGGCCAGAACTGGAGTGGTGCACATGGCCATCTTCAAGGTTTGAAAAGCCTGAGCAGCTGCTGGAGTCCAAGTGAAAGAATTATTTTTAAGGAGTGCCATGAGAGGTGTCACAATCTTTCCATAATTCTTAACAAACTTGCGATAATAACCTCTTAAACCTAGAAATCCATGCAAGATATTGAGAGTCTTTGGGTGAGGCCAATCTTGCAAAGCTTCAATATTTTTAGGTTCCACCCTGACGTCGACCTTGCCAACAAGATGACCCAAGTACTCGACTTCCGAGGCACCAAAAGCACATTTAGATTGTTTAAGGAAAAGTTGGTGCTGAGAGAGTAGATGGAGAACTCAATCCACAAGATCAATATGGGTTGTCTAGGTTTTACTATAGATGAGGATATCATCAAAGAAAACTAAGACAAAATGACAGAGAAAAGGACGGAAGACATGATTCATGAGGCTACGAAAAGTGGAGGGATCATTACACAAGACAAAGGGCATGACCAAAAACTCACAGTGGCCCTCATGAGTTCTAAATGCAGTCTTAGGAATGTTTGCCTCTTTCACATGGATCTGATGGTAGCCAGAATGAAGATCAAGTTTAGTAAAGAGTTGGGTGCCACTCAATTCATATAAGAGGTCATCAATGACATGAATGGGAAATTTGTCTTTAATGGTGAGTTTGTTGAGGGCGCAGAAGTCAAGACACATGCGCCAAGAACCTTCTTTCTTAAGGACCACGACCATAGGTGAAGAGTAGGGGCTTGTACTAGGGCAGATAACACCTGCGTTGAGCAAGTCTTGAACAATTTTCTCAATTTCATTTTTTTGGGAAAAGGGGTGACGATAGGGACAAATATTGGGATGAAGGCTTCCCAGGACAAGGGGAATGGGATGATCATGAAAACCATGAGAAGGAGGAAGTCCCTGGGGAGTGGCAAAAACCACTTGACGTTTATAGAGGATGGATTGGAGGTCCCACGACACAGAGGGTGTCTCAGTTGTTTGTATGGCATGGGGTTGGGCAATAATGCCAGAATGACCTTTTTTGAGAAACTTTTCCATGCGATGGGAACTAATGATCTTCTGGGAACCGACGGTGATGCCTTGGAACTTATATTGTTGGCCCTCCTGGTCGAATTGCATGGTGAATTCCTTAAAATCCATGAGAATGGGACCCAAAGTCCTTAACCATTCTACACCCAACATAATGTCACAACTGCCCATGTTGATAGAAAACATATGATATTTCAGGTGGTATTCACCAATTTGGAGACACACATTTTCACAACGTCCTCCACATTTCATGGACCTACCATTGGAATTCATGATTTGAAAGTTATTGACTGCACAAATATAGAAATTAGTTTCTTGGGCAATGCGATGATGAATAAAATTATGGGTGCTTCCACTATCAACAAGAATGATGACCTTCCTATGCTTGATGTAACCAATTATCTTGAGGGCTTGGGGAGCAGAGAAGCCAGTGAGAGCATTTAGGGAAATGACCGGTTCTACTTCGGGCGGGGTTATGTCAGTGGGTTTAGGTGACACTGACACAAGGGGAGCCTCAACATCCTCTTCCAAAACATCCTCTGAGATGGCCATAAAAAGATTTTGTTCCTTACACTTGTGTTCCGGAAAATATTTGTCATCACAATTATAACAAAGGCCATTGAGTTGGCGTTCAACCATTTTGGCCTGGGTCAATTTATGTATCTTTAGTGGAGTATAAGGAGGAGTGGGAGTTACTGGTTTAGTGTGAGGAATAAAGGAGGGTTTTCGGTTTTGAGAAGAGACAACCTGTTGTGATTACTTAGCTCTTTTAGTAACATCCACCCAACTCTGAGGTCGATCCATGAGGACATGAGCACGAAGATCATCATTGAGGCCACTGATAAAACATTCTCGGAAAAAAGCATCAGACATGCCCTCTGTACGAAAAGACAGTCCCTCAAAAGAAGCTATAAAGTCTTCCACTGTGCCAGCTTTTTTCAACTTTGTTAAACGACCTAAATGGTTGGTGTTAGTGTCAACGCGTTCATAAAGCTCTTACATAAAGTGTGTCCAAGCCACATACCCTTGGAGGGAATTTTTTCTCCATTGCCACCATTTCCAACGTTCTTGATCTAGATGGAGAACACCATACTAGAGTTTGGCCAACTCATATGTAATGCTATACAAAGAGAAATACTGTTCCATTTGAGTTACTCGACCAATGGGATCCGATCCATCAAATTTGGTCACATCCACATGCGAAATGCGTAGGTCATGTTGAAAGTGATGGGGCTGAAAATTTTGGGAATGAGAGAAAGTTTCACCTTCGGTATGCAAAGGTGGGTCAGATAAGGGAAGATTTGCAGGGATATGTAGCTTGGAGTAGATCATCGCAGTGACAGATTCAAGCTGGGTAGTAATGTCTTGTTTGAGGTCTGCGATTGAGGCGACGATGGATGAATGTATCTTTTGATTGATGGTGGCAATATTAGCATTGATCTGTCACACTTCTTGTTGGGTTTCTGTGAAATTAGAGTGCAAGGTAGTGAAGCGAGCTTCCAAGTCTTGGCTACGGGTATGGTCCATGATGATGAGGGAACACGAAAAGGGGCGGGTGGGACCACACATAAAATGGGTTATGGGTGAAGTGTATCAAAACGATTAGGGTGACGAGTTGAATCCAATGGGGTAAATCCCAAATAAGGGTGTTGGAAGGGGGTTGGGTCCACAAGAAAAAAAAAATTGCTGAAAAATGATAGGTATGATTGTGATAAGGGCGAAGAGAGAAATCCAACAGAATAGGTCTCAAATAATGGTGCCAACATGATGCAGACTCGTTTTGTTTTCTTTTACTCTTGCGAAGTTATACTCCGATCTAAAGAATACTGCAGTGATATGCCCAAATGCTTAACATGAAGAATTGTGTAGTAATTTCGCAACTCAAATGCAAGAGACATAGTTGCATCGCAATAGATCTTGTCTGTTCTGTTTTTGTTTCCATCCCAAGGGTTAAGTATTCAAGGGTTCAAAGACAAGGGTTTTCCCTGTGCTATAGTACTTGGACCAATATCTCATGGCACCAACTAAGAAGGCTAGACTGTGCCCTTAGCCGTACTACCCGACTACCCACGTACTAGAGAGTATCTTCCAGAGTGCTGTTCTCGGTGACACTATAATAGTCAGGAGGCCGATTGATTTATTTATGGAGGGATTCAGGAGATCTAGGCCGATTCGTATATAGGTGTTGTCTGATGCACTACCACTCGAAGGGGTACCAATAGGGGTTACAAGGGTGGCCAAAATATGTGCGCTTAAGTACCACTTGTATTTCTTGCATGTATGAATCCCTAACCACGGGTTTATGCGCGTAACGACAAATCTCTGTAGCTTAAAGACGACATAATACGTCTCTACCCTAAAAAAAATTAACCCACAATTTTCTGTCGAGGACTTTATATTCCATAGGTCCAAGGATCTAAACCTCACTCTGATACCACTTGTAATATTCTAGATATAAAAAAGTATGCAGAGTGGAAATAAATATCTAGAAATGGCAGATGAACAACAATATAACCAAAACAACACCACAATAATACCAAAATGATACCAGAATAATACTAGAAAGAGCACTTTGATTACTGAGAGTAATGTTCACTTGCCACTTCAAGGGGGAAACCTTCACCATAATAGAGCTCTATTACAATAACATCCAAGAAAAAAGTTCTCATACCCTCGACTCCTATTTATACTAAATATGTCTATCAAAAGAACCATCTAGAGGAAGATCCTTCTAGAAGTGAAAGCTTCTATTAAGTCTTCTTACATTGGACTTATTCTTCCTTATTGATAGGCCTTATTAATATCGACCTTTATTACATGGAAATATATTATTCTACCTGCCTGAGGGGTTAGGTCCCTAACAAATGATCTATAGGACTATACACAATGACATAAAGAGGCATTGATGCTTCTAAAGTTGTAAGTTGTAGACACATTAGTTTGAGAAGTAGGAAATGCCATTGTAGAACTTGTATTGTGGACTAATATAAAAAACAAGTATCTGGATTTAGAAGATGTGCATGCATTGTATCTGAAAAATATTTTGTTTTCCTCTAAGTTGCAGTCAGGAGGGTTAGTCTTTGAATGCATGTTGCAACTAAAATATTTTAGCGATAATTTGTTTGCTATTAAAAAGCTAGTGGTTGATAAAGATATGGTTTCTTTAGTGATGCATAGCTTATCGCCATCCTTTGATTCATTTCTCTTGTCCCTTCATTTGATTGTGGAGACCCAAGAACTTAAGTTGGAGAAGGTATCAACACTTCTTCTACAAAAGGAAAGGAGGAAAGATAAGAAATAAGAATTAATTTCACTCATTACAAAAGTTCATTTAGTGCATGGTTCAAAGGCAAAGGTATACAAAACAATGAGGACAATTCTAGTAGTTCATCAAAGATGCGAAAATGGAAATGATATTACTGTAATATAAACTTGGACACTTCAAGAAGGATTGTCAAAAAACATAGAATGGCATGGAAAGATGTAAAAATAAATTAAGGTATGTGAATGTTGTGGAAAGAGATGGAGTTACATGTGATTTTTCATTTGTGGCAGCACATAATCAATCAGTTGAGTCTACATCCTAGTTTTTTTTCTCTAGTGCATCTTGACACTACATGTGTCATAAGGATTGGTATGTAAATCTCATTGAAGATGACTATAGAAGTGAATATGTTTCTTTGGGTGATGGTTGGACTAAATATGTTAAAGGATGTGAGGATGTTCATGTGATACTGAACAATACTTAGTAATTTACACTTTTAAGAATATTCGATATATTCTTGACATGAAAAAAATATTATTCCTATTAGTGAGATAACTACAAATCCTAACCTTTCTATAAAATTACAAAGAAGAAAATGTATGGTTATTTCTCTTCATGATGACAAGGTGGTTGTTGCTGGTAATGGTGAGAAGAGGTTGTATAAACTATTTGATCCCAAAGCAGCAAAGGCTCATTCACTAAGTAGTAGAGAGTACTAGTGTACTTTGGCATGTGATGTGTATGGTTAGACTAATGTGGTGGATGCTCTTCCACCCATTCAAGGATGTTATAATGCATGTACATGATGTCAGATGGAAAAAAATAATAGACATCCATTTGATATTGATAAAACATTGTGAACCGAAGGAGTTTTGGACCTTGTACATGATGATATTCATGGTCCAATGAAAACACCCACAATGTTTGGAGCAAAGTATTTATTGCTACTAGTTGATGACTTTTCAAGGAAACAATGGGTTTATTTTATGAATAAGAAGTCATACCATTTTTCTAATTTTGTAGCATGGAAAACTTTGGTAGATAAACAAACAAGTAAATAGGCCAAATCTATAGGATGTGATAATGAGGGCAATTTCATTTCAAAACAATTCAAGGAATTCTACAAAATGAAAGGTATACTACTCTTTACACTCCACAACAAAATGGAGTCATGGAAAGGGGGAGTATGATAGTTATGGATATGGAAAGATGTATAGTGCACAACCAAGATGTGTCATATCGGTATTTGGAAAAAGTTGTGAATACAACAATCTACATCCTCAACAAAACCCTTGTAATATTTGCGGGATATCATTCAAAAGGAATCACAGTTAGGTAAAAAACCTTTTGGAAGTGATTTTCATATGTTTGGTCGTATTACTTTTGCACATATTCCTAAGGAAAAGAGAAGCAATTTAGATGAAAAAAGTAAAGCATATATGTTTATTGGCTACAGTGAGTAGTCTAAAGCATATAGATTACTAGATGTATCTCTATACAAATTTATGGTTAATAGATATGTTGTCGTAGATGAGGAAATACCATTGTTGTTGGCTAATGATAAGACTATGGATAGTAGTGTATGGGTAACTATTGTTGATTTTGGAACAAGTTATGGTGTTGAAATCAAATAGGAGTTAGAGATGAAAACATTAAGGAGTTGAACTCCAAGGGGATATTTGATCTAGAAGAGATTGTTTTTTGGTCTTCATATCAAGATTAATAGGGGCAAAAAAAGAGATCGAAGTGGTACTAGACCATTGCAACATACCCAACTCCATTGTTGGGCCACACTATGACTAAAAACGACTAACCATAACTCTAATATCAATTTAAATGAGGAAAAAAATACACAACATGACATACAATCTCATCCAACAATCCATAATAATTAAAAAACATGAATGCAATTGATTTAAACATGCACAACAATGATTAAACACACAGAGAAACATTCTATCACATAAAACACAAATTCAAAAGTGGCATTTACACACAACATATAACAGTAAATAAGATAAGACTCTGAGTGAAATGCACAACAATTAAACTCAACATTCAACATAAACAAACACAATGAATATGAGCACTTATCTTTTAAAAAATGCAACCAACCATAGAGAACAAATGTTCTACCCAATCATAGATTTGTTGCTCCAGTTCTCAACAACAAGTCTCCCTGGAGCTGGGGTTATAAATCCAAAAGAAACATGATCTCTTATGGTTTCTATTGTCCCCTCACAGTAAGCTAATTCTTATATCCATTCCAATCCCCCAACTCTCTTTCCCCTCAACTTGCACAACCCAAGCAATGGGATCTCTTTCTCTACCATGTAGTTCCTCAGGCTATCCTACTTCCCTCGAGGGCTCCAACACAGGTTGGACATGAAATCTCTCTACTGGGACTCCAAGAATTCTAGCTGTAACATGAATTCTAACAACAACAACTCACTTGATCACTTGGGAAATTCCTACATAGAAATCTTTCTCACAACCTAACAACCTGCTTCTTCATGCAATTACTAGCTCCAACAGTTGTCCAAAAAACCCACTGTGACTTCCTTCTATCTTCCATCACTCCACACAACTTTCCCTTCCTTTTTCCCAACTGTAAAAACTGCTTCCTCCTCCCCTTTGAATTTCCCTTTTCTGCCATGCATATTGAATTTCTCAATTCCTAAGATTGATTATACTTAGGTTCATGCTCTCTATAACTATGTGAGGTGAATTTTCCCACCAACATTCATTCAATGATTGGGCTTTGGAACACTGAAAAATAAATAGAAGGTTCATAGTAGAAATAATTTAGAAAGATGGTTTGGGTTTAATAGGAATTAAAATTCCCCCTTGGATGTCCCATCAATTGTGAAAAATTAGCCCCCATGTCTTTGTTCGTGTCCATTTGCAACTAACGATATATTTTATTTATTATCTTCAATATACAATGTTACATATTACATCGCTTGGCCCACGACCATGCATCATTTTCACAATATACACCACTAATTTGGGGATTAAAAATGGGGATGTTACAACCAAGATGAGCAATGTTTGAGAAGATGAGTTTCCAAAGCTAATAGAAGGTCGGTCTATGCGATTGGGGAAACAAATTATGCAAGGAAGTGAACAAGTTGCTCGAATTTCTATTGTTTCATATGTATTTCAGCCTACCACATTTGAAGAAGCCAAACAAAATCCAGAATGTGAAGCTACAGTGAAGGTGGAATATGATGCATGGATAAAAAAAGACTTGGGTGTTGTCAACATTGCTTCCATGGAAGAAATCCATTGATTGTAAATGGATTTATAAAGTAAAATGTATATCAAATGGTTCTCAAAGGACAAGTACAAAGCTTGTCTTGTCACCAAAGGATATGATCAAAAGGAAGGGATAGTCTACAAGGAAACTTTTGCTTCTATTGTAAAGATGACAACCTTTTGAATGGTTATCTCCATTGCTGCTCATTTCAGATGGAAGGTATATCAGATGGATGTTAAAAGTGCCTTCATGAATGGATACATGGAGGATGTCTACATGGCACAACCACAATGGTTTTAGGTTCTCGTAAAAGAACATTCGATTTTCCTATTGGTAAAGTCTTTGTACGAACTCAAGCAAGCTCCTCGAGCCTAGTATTTCAAAAATGATTAGTATCATAGAGATTTTGAGTTCAAAAAGCTATTATGAACCCACTCTTTATGTAAACAATAAGTGACGATGACACAATGATGTTGATTTTGTACGTCGATGATCTTGCCATCATTGGAAGCAAATGAAACATTATTCAATAGGTGAAATTTGATATTTGTTCTATTTTGGAAAAGAGAGATCTAGGTCTGCTTCATTATTGCTTAAGTGTAGAGATCTAGCAATACAAATCATCGTATCTTTGTATCACAAGTTAAGTATGCCACAACTCTTTTAGAAAAAAATAGAATCACCGAATATAATCCCACATCTGCACCCATGCAAGTTGGGATAAAACTCTTAACTTGCATTGACTCACCACTCGTCAATGAGTCCTTGTATTGTATTGAAAATTAGTATGTAGTTCAATTTATCTTATACCACAACAAATTTAATTTCATCTTATTATGACCCAAAGATACTTGAGTGGGCCTAATAGTAAAGTCTCCTTGAAGGTCATGGGGTAGGGGGTATGTACACCTCCGTAGACATTAGTAGTCAAATCCCCTTATCCTAGAAAGAAGGGGTACAACAAGGGCCCCCTTGTCCCACAAACAAGAGAGTCTCATACACCAATTTGGTGGTGATGGTGGTTGTTGTTATTTGAAGGTACAAAGGCTAGACATTTGGTATTTGTACCAGATTTAAATAAAAAAAGATATCCACTTAAAAGAAAAGGCATAGGTTGCATATTATGTGCAGAAAGAAGCTTTTAGATATATAATAATGTTTCACATGAACTTCCATGATGGAGATTTTGACTTGTTGTCAGCAAGACATTCGAAGAAGAAAAGAAGTATTGTTGTTGTGGGAGGAAATTCGAACATTGGGATATTCAGGCATATTAAAGTGAATGCAGAGATGGTGATAGTTTCATGTCTCTCGTCCAGCCTTTTGTCTCTTATGTGGTGCCATTACTTTACTTTTGGGTTTGACTTGGATGCAATCAATCATGGTATGTTCACAAACGTTTATTTGAGGAGAAACCAGAGCAACAAGTCAAAAACAAGACACGAGATTGATTGTTTTTTTATTCAGGAAGGGCATTACATGTGCAACAGTATCGTGAATAATCTAAAGTAAAAGTTGGCATGCGAGGAGGATAGATGGTAAATAATAATAATAATAATGGGATGATGTTTACAAGGCAATATCCTTAGAAATCTCAGGGAATCACGCGCAGGGAAAACAGTTTGACTGAGTCATAGAAGAGGGTAATCATTGTTCTCGTTTCTTCAACGCTTTTTGCTTACTTTTTATCCTAAACAAAACTTTTAAAGTGGTCACAGAAATCGCATTTCCTTGGGCTGTCAGATTTTTTTTTTATTTGCAGTAAGCGAGCAAAGAGGAGTGCGCTGCACGAGAAACCTTTCTCATCTCCGGCACGCTCGTTGCGCGCACACACACAGAGCCAGAGCCATAGCCAGAGCCTATCGCAATTTGCTTGCTCTGTCCATGTCTACCTATCTCAGACCTATGAGTACTTTGACCATGGCTGCTTCTGCTTCTGCCTCTGCCTCCTGCTGCTGCGAACGCAAAAAAGGCAAAAGCGTATGGGTGACCAACAGCATAAGCAGAGGCTTGTTGATTTGCTCGTAATGCCCAATGAAAATTACCCATCGCCCATTTGCCTATAGCGCCTAGGGCCGGCCTGCGATGGGTATAGTGTACGTACTGCATGCCCAACAAAGGTTAACAGCAGCCGCTGGCGGCAGCATGCGGGCAGAGTTGTGTATTGCCATTGCTGTTAATGCACTCATCGCCACCACGCACATGTCTCTGTCTCTGTGTCTGTCTGTCTCTGTCTCTCTGTGTCGCTGTCTCGACCAAGTCGTTACAACTCGGGCCGGACGGACGGACGCCCCACATTACGCCGTGCGAATCAACGGCCTCAGACGCCGCCGCACAGCCCCCTTTTGTTTCAAATAATCTGCCGCCACGCAGACCTCTAATTACGTCAATGATCTTCAATTTACCGAATGATTATCCATCACCGGCCCTGCTAATCATTAAGTAATGGAGCGCGCGCGCG
>ML791179.1:181610-211977 GCA_009831015.1 Picea engelmannii
AATCAGTTCGGCGAGGGTTCGTATGGTGAGCGAACGTCTCTACATCTGGCAAGTCAGTCGGGTTCGTCCTCCAGCAGCCTCATGTCTCCGGTGGAAAGAATCCATCAGTTGGCCTCCGAGAGCGCCGTGGTGGTCTTCAGCATAAGCTCCTGCTGCATGTGCCATGTTGTGAAGAGGCTCTTCTGTGGCCTGGGAGTCAATCCCACCGTCTACGAACTGGACGAGGAGCACGGCGGCAAGGAGATCGAGAAGGCCCTGCTCAGGCTGCTGGGCGGAAGCCCAGCCGTTCCCGCCGTCTTTGTAGGCGGAAAGCTTGTGGGAGGACTGGACCGCGTAATGGCTTCTCATATAAACGGCTCTCTCGTGCCTCTCTTGAAGGAAGCTGGAGCACTGTGGCTCTGAGCCCTTTTTTCATAATCTGCGGGCATTTTCATTAATTCCTTGTCGTGTCTACTTTTTTGTATATCGTCAATTTCGTCTCTGGTCATGCTCAGGGTCTCCTTTTTTGTAATATCGGAGATTCACTATATATATATAAAATATAAGTAACGCTGTAGATTTTTCTTGGCAACTTTATTGTCGGTGGTGAAATGGGTGTTTTTTTTGTTTGTAAAGAATCTTGTGTTTGGGGTAAGAATCTGTTCAGGTAATTTTTTGAGATAATTAAATGTGAAAATGGCATTTTCTTTCCAGGTTTATGCTCGGCTTTGTTTACACTGGTTAGATAGAATGTTTTTATTTTATTCCAGACAAACGAAGATTGTACATACTGTCCTTGTTTATTTTCTGTGTTGCCTACTTTTCTTGATGTAACTGTTTTTGAAAATTTTGTCGGGATTTCTCTGGTTTATGCTTTTGAATGGAATCTGTAGGACAGTAAAGGTTGTACACTGGTTTCATATAATGTAAACAATATGTCACGCTGGTCTTGTCACAACAAGACATCCGACTAACACAGAATAGAATAAAAAGTAGCCTGGTTTTAATTCTTTTTTCATTGGGTAATATAATGTAATATCCGTGCCTGTACATTTTGGATTTGACCATCTTCTGGTTTTATGTAATAATAGGGTTTATGCAATAATAGGCTGTTTGCTTTTTAATATAGTTGTAAAAATAGGCCGTGGCTTATATATTGATTATTGAAATAGGGCGCCAGCCGCCGCTCCACAGTTACAAGATTTCGAGCCAAGTTTTAGCGCAGAAGACGTAGTTAGATTCTTAGGCTCAGAGGCCACAAAACGAGGATACAAAAATGCGCCTGTGTTTGTAATGTGAATAAATATAGAAACAAGTACATGTGAACAAAGCCCAGAACAGTCCGCAGAGAAAAATAAATTCCAGGGGTCCTTCAATAATGCAGGCCATTCACTCGGGTCACAGACCAGTGTTTCAAATATGGTTTAAAAACCAGCATTAATAACTGAAGATGGATTCGCGCATCCAGTTTTTCAATTGCATATTTCAATAAAGCCTCTCGTCTACATTGTCACAGGTCTTTTCAGTCTCCATTATATATATTTTTTCCTCTCATAGATCTTATCATCGAACCTTGCAAAAATGAATTAAATTTATGAAGCTAGCTTTGCAAAACTATATTCAATGTACAAGCTTAAATTATTTTGTACGGTAGAAAACAATCATATGGCCGATTTTGAACCATTGAAAGAACTAACACCAGCATCGGCCAACTTTTACTGTTTTTCTTCCAGTATACTTTCGAACTTTTATTTATTTTTTACCAATTATACCTTTGTTTGCTTTTTACCAATTATTTGCCTTTTTACCAATTATTCCTTTATTGATACATATTAATTCTTTTTGAAAAAAAATTCTATGCCCAATTTTTTGAATTGTAAAAAAATAAACAACAGCATATGATCAACATTATTTCTGTAAAAAAAACAGCACAACAGATGATCAATAGTATTTTTCAGATAATCAATTTAAATGTTTTAAAACATTTCAATATACTTTTGAAGTTTTATTATTTTTTACCAATTATAGCTTTATTTGTTTTTTTTACCAATTATTCCTTCTTTATTGATACATACTAATTCTTTTTGAAAAAAAATATCCTATGACCAATTTTTTGAACTGTAAAAAAATAACAGCAGCATATGATCAACATTATTTCTGTTAAGAAAAATAGCACAGCAGTATATGATCAACAGTATTTTTCAGATAATCAAATTTAAATGTTTTAAAACATTTCAATATATTGTGATAATTATAAAATTAAAATTAATTAAGTGTTCAACTTTATATACATCTAAAGGACATAGTATAGTAAAATGTGAACACTATAAAATTAGGTTAATACAATTTTAAGAAGATGTTATAATAATACCTAAATATGATTTTGTGAGAATTTATTATTATTATTTTTTACAGATAACATTAAGATTAACAGGTGAGATAATTATTGCAAGTTTATGAATTAATAGAATTTGCATCTATTCCAAGGTATTTAAAGTGCACAATTATATAGAAGAGTTCATCCTCAAATGTCTTGAAACATTACTGAATGAGATTGTAAAGTAAAATGTGAACATTATTTAGAGAAATGATATAGAAATAGGTAAACTCTATTTCATGAGATCTGAGAGTAATATGTGAACACTACTTAATAAAATGTCATGGTAATATGTGAATAATACTTTTAAAAATGTTATAAGATGTGATAGTAATACTTAAACATCATTTAGTGAAAATTAATTACCATTGGATTCTCTTTACACAACATTAACATTTCAGATAAGATATCACTACTTAAGAATTAATTACCATTCTCTTACCACATAATTAACACTTTTGACAAGATAGCACTACCTGAGACAATTATTGCAAGTTTAAAATTTATGAATTAGCCTAATGTGCACCCATTCCAAGGCATTTGAGGTGCACAATTAGGGACGGCTCATTCTCAAATGCCTTGAAATGGGTGCACAGTTTATTTGGCCCATAAGCTTTGCTATGAACTACCACCCTAAACTCAACTAACTATTTTCAACTTTAAAACACTACTTAGGGAGATGGCATAGAAATAGTTGAACTCTACTTCATGAGATGTCAAAGTAATATGTGAACACTACTACATAATATGTCATGGCAATAATATGTGAACACTACTACATAATATGTGAACACTACTTCCGAAAATGTTATAAGATGTCACAGTAATACTTGAACACTACTTTGTGAGAATTTATTACCATTCTCTTTACACGCAACACTAACACGTGGTCCCACATAACACTATGCAGACATTTATTGCAATTTTATGAATTAAAGTAATTTGCACCCATCCCAAGACATTTGACTGTGAACTCAACTAACTAATAAAAATACATACAACATTAATTGTCCATGCTTATAATTACTTGAACCCACTTAATCAAGTGGTGATGAAATTAATTACATACTTGAAATTAATTGAATACATGAAATCTCATTGCTCCCACCCCTAATTAGTCAAATAGCCTATCACCATATAAAATTTATAAAAATTACTTGATTTAGAAATTTCAATATTCAAAACTTAACCAATTTCTTTAGCTTCACACAATTGTTGTGTGAGATGACATAGAAATATTTTAGAGAATTAATATCCACACAAGTTTTTGAGGGAGAGAACATTACCACCTCAAATAATTAATATCCATACAATAGTTTGAGAGAGAATATTACCACCTTAAATAATTAATATCCACACTAGACTTTGAGAGGGAGAATACCACGACCTTCACTTAAAACTAACTAGTGATTCTCACCATGCTTAATGAAGACAAACTATACATCTTAGCACCAATCTTTACAAAAAAAAAATATTCAATACACAAAACTTAAATTATTTTGAACATTAAAAAATCATATTTTTATCTTTATACTTTTAATATATGTAGATTTTATTTTTTCCTCTATATTCTTGTTCATTTATGTATTGTAATTTAAAATTATGTTTTTAAATTACAATAATTTGTATTAATATTTTATAATATGTGAGACAATTAATTACCACCACTACTTAGCCAACTAATGAAGGTGCATAACATTAATTGTCACACATAAGACTAGCACTTGAGATGACATTGTACATTAAGTGCTAGACAATTAATTATGACCCTCCACTTGATCCTAGACTTAACTAACTAGTAGTGGTGCATATACCATTAATTGTCTATAAAGATCATCATTTGAATCTCACTTAATCAAGTTGTTTATAAAATTAATTGCATACATACAATCTCATTACTCACTCCCTTAAAAGTTGCCCACTAACACATTTTATATTTAATAAATATTATTTACTTAAATAAAATTAATATTCAAAATTAAAACAATTATTTTTTAAGTTTTACGACATAAAAATAAGTTCTATAATTAATATCCACTTTAATTTTAAACCTAGAAAAAAATGTTTGATAATTAATACCCACACTTAATAATTAATACCCATACAATCTCATTACTCATTCCCTCAAAAGTTGCCCACTAACACATTCTATATTTAATAAATATTCTTTACTTAAATAAAATTAATAAATTCAAAATTAAAACAATTATTTTTTAAGTTTTACACATTAATGACATAAAAATAAGTTCAATAATTAATATCCACTTTAATTTTAAACCTAGAAAACAATGTTCGATAATTAATATTTTGATGGAGAAAATATTACCATCAACACTTAATCAAGTAATGATAATACATATAACATTAATTACCTATATAATTAATAAAAACACCCCTAATTTATTCTAACCTCCCATTTTCTTTTACATATTTTGTTTTCACTATCACATACAAAACTTTATTTTTAATACTTATATTTTATTTAATAATTCTAAATTATTATAAAAAAATTAATATACAAAACTTAAATTTCAATACCATATACTTTATTTAATAATAATTAATAACTCTAACAAAAATTTTAAATAAAATATTAAAATTTAATTATTTTTCATTATTATTTTTTTAATCAAATATTATATTTAATAAATATTAATTATAAATTTTAATTTTAATTTTTAATAATTAAAAAAATTAAATATTTATTCTTTTACACCTAAAATGATAATTTTAACAAAATAATACATTAAATTAAAAAACATTAATACCTGATTCAATGAAGATGGATTAACGTATACAATTTTTCAAATGTATCTTTCAATAAAACCTCTCATATACAGTGTCACGGGTCTTCTCATTGTACATTACATGTTTTTTCCCCTATTTTCTCATAAGTTTTTAAAACCACCATATATCTTATTATCAAACCTTGCAAAAATGTATTCAATTTATTAAACTAGCTTTGCACAACTATATTCAATGTGCATAGCTTAAATTATTTTGTACGGTAAGTAAGGTCAATTTTGAACAACCATTGAAATAACCAAAACCAGCATAATCCAACTTTTATTGTTTTTCACCGAATATACTTTTATCGTTTTTTACATAATATATTTTTATTAATTATTATTTTTTTTTAAACTGTTAAAAGATCAATAATATTTTTAAAATAATTAATTTAAATATTTTAAAATATTTTCATTTGTATTTAATTATTTTTTATATATTTTAATTAAAATTATTTATTATAATATAAAAAATAATTTTTAAAATTATAATAATTAAAAAATTAAATACTCATTACTCTCAATTTTATACACATCTAATACATAACATTACTGGATGAGATGGTAAATGTGAACACTATAAAATTAGGTAAACACAACTTTATGAAAATATAAGATGTCAAAGTAATATCTAAGCCTGCCTTCGTGAGAATTAATTGCCATTTTTTAATGTACAACATTAACACTTGAGATTTCATAACATATTTAAGATAATTATTGCAAATTTATGAATTAACGAATTTGCATTTATTCCAAGGTATTTGAGGTATATAGTTATATGGAACAACTCATTCTAAAATACCTTGAAATGAATGCAAAATTTATTGATGAATTATCACTTTGGACTCAAGTAACTAATTAAAAAATCAAATATGTGTTATTTTCAATTTTATATACATTTAACACATAACATTACTTGATGAAATTGTATAGTAAAATGTGAACACTATTTAGGGAGATGACATACAAATAAGTGAACACTACTTCATGAGATTTGAGAGTAATATGTGAACATTACTTCATAAGATCTCATGGTAATGTGAAAAATACTTTGAAAGATGTTATAAAATGTGAGTAATACTTTAACACTATTTACTGAGAATTAATTACCATTCTCTTTACACAACATTAATACATGAGATAAGATAACAGTAAGTGATAATTAATTACTATTCTCTTTACACAACATTAACAAGTGAGATAAGATCGCACTATGTGAGAATTAATTACCATAACATGTGAGATGTCGACACATTTTACATAGCATTAACACGCAAGATAAGATCACAATATCTCTTTACACAACATTAACACGTGAGATAAGATCACAGTATCTCTTTACACAACATTAACACGTGAGATAAGATCACAGTATCTCTTTACACAACATTAACACGTGATATGTCCACTCTCTTTATACAACATTAACACTTGAGATCATAGATGTACGTGAGATAATTATTGCATTTATTGCAAGTTTAATGTTTATGAATTAACAGAATTTGCACCCATTCCAAGGTATTTGAGGTGCGACTCATTCTCAAATGCCTTGAAATTGATGCAAAGTTTACTTGTCCCATAAGCTTTGCTATGAATTAAACTCAACTAACTAATAAAAATACATACAACATTAATTATCCATGCATATCATTACTTGAACCCACTTAATTAAGTGGCTGATTAAATTAATTGCATACATTGTATCTCACTACTCCCACCCCTAATTTGTCAAATAGCCTTTCACCATATAAAATTTATAAAAATTACTTATTTATAAATTTCAATATTTAAAATTTAAATAATTTTTTTCAACTTCACACATTAGTTAAATAGCCTATCACCACATACAATTTATAAAAATTACTTATTTAATAAATTTCAATATTCAAAACTTAAACAATTTTTTTTAACTTCACACAATTGTTGTGAGATGACATAAAAATATTTTAGAGAATTAATATCCACACAAGATTTTGAGAGAGAATATTACCACCTTAAATAATTAATATCCACACTAGACTTTGAGACATAGAATATGCCACTTTCACTTAAACTAACTAGTAACTCTGCATATAATAATTAGCTTTGTAAAACTATATTTAATACATACAAAGTTTAAATTATTTTGTACCTTAAAAAACAATTAATTATATGGCCAATTTAACACCATTGAAATAACTAAAACCAACATTGTCCTAACACTTTTACTGTTTTTCTCCTAATATTCTTTTTAACTTTTATTGTTTTTTATTCTATATACTTTTAATAATACATACAAAGTTTAGAAAACAATTATATGGCCAATTTGAAACCATTGAAAAAGTGAAAACCAACATCGCCTAATTTTACTGTTTTTTTCCCTAATATTCTTTTAAATTTTTATTGTTTTTTATTAATAATGTTTTTTTTGAATTTTTCTAAGTTTTTGCTTTTTTTTAACAAGAATCAGAGCATATAAATCTGCACAAAATTACAATTTTTTGTTATTTAATTACATTGCTGAATCCAGAAATGGATTTAGCCTGCTAAAAAATGAAAAATGACCAAGATACTAAAATTATATAGAATTAATCACTCAAATATACAGATACAATAAATTCTAACCCAATTTTACACAAAATTAAACAAAAAACATAGCCAAACAAAAATGGTAAAACAATTAAATTAAGACTTTATTAATTGTTTTTTTTTTTAAACATATACTTAACATTATTTTAAAGATAATCAATTTAAATGTTTTAAAAAATTTCAATATATATTTAATTATTTTTCATAAATTTTAATTAAAATTATTTATTATAATTAAAAAATAATTTAAACAATTTCAATATATATTTAATTATTTTTCATAAATTTTAATTAAAATTGTTTATTATAATTAAAAAATAATTTTTAAAATTAAAATAATTATAAAATTAAAATAATTATAAAATTAAATACATATTATTTTCAATTATATATATATATATCTAATACATAACATTACTTGATGAGATAGTATAATAAAATGTGAACACTATAGGTGAACACAATTTTATGAAGATGTGAAAGTAATACTTAAACATGACTTCACGAGAATTCATTATCATTTTTTTTAATTCACAACATTAATAACGCATGAGATCTGTAGTATATTTTGCAATTTTATGAATTATTGAAATTTGCATCTATTCCAAAGTATTTGTATTTGAGATGCATAATTATATGGAATCATAATTAAGATTAATTCATGAAATCTCAGAGTAAAATGTAAACACTACTTCATGAGATTTGAGAGTAATATGTGAACATTATTTCATAAGATGTTATGACAATGTGAACAATACTTTAGAAGATGTTATACAATGTTAGGAATACTTGAACACTACTTAGTGAGAATCAATTATCATTCTCTTTATACAACATTAACATTGAGATAAGATAGAAGTAAGTGAGAATTAATTACCATTTTCTTTACACAACATTAACATGTAAGATAAAATAGGTTCTATGTTTTGGCATTTTTCACCACAATACAAATGTGGACCAAACCACAATTTTCTGTTGTTTAAATGGATAATATCCTCGAAAAATAACCAAAAAGTAAAACATTTAGACAAGAATTAATTACCATTTTCTTTACACAAGGTTAACACTTGAAATAAGATAGCACTACCTAGACAATTATTGCAAGTATAAAGTTTATGAATTAATATAATTTGCACCCATTCCATGATATTTGAGGTGAATAATTACCCCCTACCACTTATTCTCAAATGCCTTGAAATGGATGAACTTACCTAGCTCATAATATTTGCTATAAACTACTTAACTCAAGTAACTATTTTTTACTTTATACATATAACACTTACCATTATTTGTGAAATGGTATAGTAAAATGTGAACACTACTTCATAACATGTCATGGTAATATGTGAACACTACTTCCAAATATATTATAAGATATCATAGTAATACTCGACCAAGTGAGAATTTATTACCAAGATTTGTAATAGGACATAAAGCTATCTGAAATAATTATTGCAATTTTATGAATTAAAAATTTTTGCACCTATCTCAAGGTTGCACAACTACATTAACTCAACTAACTAATAAAAATACATACAACATTAATTGTCCATATATATTATTAATTAAAATCACTTAATCAATTGACCATCAAATTATATTAATTGTATATATAAAATCTCATTACTCTATCCTCTAATTGAATTGTAGATAGATTCTTAGGTTTAGAGGCCACATAATATACTAAAACCATAGCACAAAACGAGGATACAGAAATGCGCTGTTGGAACATTGCTGTGTTTGTAATGTGAATAAATATAGAAACAAGTACATGTGAGCAAAGCTTTATATGTTTCGGTATGGTGTAAACCCAGAACAGTCCGCTGAGATCAATTCCAGGAGTTCTTCAATAATGCAGGCCATTCACCCGGGTCACAGACCAGTGGTTTCAAACATGGTTTAAAAACCAGCATTAATACCTGATTCAAACTGAAGATGGATTCGCGCATCCAGTTTTTCAAATGCATCTTTCAATAAAGCCTCTCATCTACATAGTCACAGGTCTTTTCATCGTCCATTACATTTTTTTTTCTTATTATGTTTCTAAAAGCACCATAGATCTTACTATCAAACCTTGCAAAACTGTATTCAATTTATTAATAATAGTTATAAACATTACTTACTGTATTCAATTTATTAATAATAATCATATGATGTTATAATAGATCTTATTATCGAACCTTTGCAAAACTGTATTCAATTTATTAATAATATTAATATGATGTTATAATAATAGTTGTGAGAATTAATTACCATTTTTTTTTAGAAACATTACTTGATGAGATTGTATAGTAAAATGTGAATACTACTTAGGGAGATGACATAACACTACTTAATGAAATCCCATAGTAATTCATGAACACTATTTCATAAAATGTTATGGTAATATGTTAACAGCATTTTAGAAAATGTTATTAATTATCATTCTCTTTACACAACATTAACACGTGAGATAAGATAGCATTAGGTGAGAATTAATTACCATTCTCTTTACACAACATTAACACGTTTTACAAGATAACACTAAGTGAGACAATTATTGCAAGTTTAAAGTTTATGAATTAATGGAATTTGCACCCATTCCAAGGGATTGGAGGTGCACAATTAAGTGGGGCAACTCATTCTCAAATACCTTGAAATTGGTGTAGAGTTTACTTGGCCCATAAGCTTTGCTATGAACTACCACCCTGAACTCAACTAACTATTTTCAACTTTATACACATATAACACTTAACATTACTTGATGATATGGTATAGTAAAATGTGAACACTACTTAGGGAGATGGCATAGAAATAGGTGAACTCTACTTCATGAGATGTCAAAGTAATATGTGAACACCACTACATAATATGTCATGGTAATATGTGAACACTACTTCCTAAGATGTTATAAGATGTCATAGTAATACTTACACTACTTCGTGAGAATTTATTACCATTCTCTTTACACAAAACACTAACATGTGGTCCCACATAGCACTATGTAAGACACTTATTGTAATTTTATGAATTAAAGTAATTTGCACCAATCCCAAGACATTTGAGGTTGCACAATTACATCCAACTACTCATCCTCAAATTCCTTGAAATGGGTGCAAAATTAAGTTTCACTCAACTAACTAATAAAAATACATACACCATTAATTGTCCACCCATATCATTACTTGAACCCACTTAATCAAGTGGAAAATGAAATTAATTGCATAGATGAAATCTCATTACTCCCACCCTCAATTAATCAAATAGCCTATCACCATATAAAATTTATAAAAATTACTTGTTTTAGAAATTTCAATATACAAAACTTAAACAATTTCTTTAACTTCACACAATTGTTGTGAGATGGAATATAAATATTTTAGAGAATTAATATCCACACAAGTTTTTGAGGGAGAGAACATTACCACCTTAGATAATTACTATTGTGACCAAATATTTTAGAGAATTAATATCTACACAAGATTTTGAGAGAGAATATTACCACAAATAATTAATATCCACACTAGACTTTGAGAGGGAGAATACTACCACCTTCACTTAAACTAATAACGTTAACAACCACATATAAAATGCAATAGTAATATGTGATACAATTAATTATCACCATTGTTTAACCAACTAATGAAGGCGCATAACATTAATTGTCACACATAAGACTAGCACTTGAGATGACGCTACATTAAGTGCTAGATAATTAATTATGACCCTCGACTTAACTAACTAGTAGTGTTTCATATAGCATTAATTGTCTATAACAATCATCATTTGAATCTCACTTAACTATAAAATTAATTGCATACATACAATCTCATTACTCACTCCCTTAAAATTTTCCCAGTAACACATTCTATATTTAATAAATGTTGTTTACTTAAATAAAATTAATATTCAAAACTAAAACAATTAATATAGAAATAAGTTTTACATTAATATAGAAATAAGTTAGATAATTAATATAATAATTTAAAATTAATTAATTTAATTTAATTTAAAATTATATTAATTTAAGTTAGATAATTAATTTAATTTAAAATTATATTTTTAAATTATAATAATTGAAAAAATTAAACATTCAATTTTTTTACACTTGAAATTTAACAAAATAATACATTAAATTACATTAATACCCTATTTAAAGATGGATTCACTCATACAGTTTTTCCATTGTACATTACATGTTTTTTTTTCCCCTATTTTCTCTTATTAGGTTGTTAAGACCACCATATATCTTACTATCAAGCCTTACTTTAAAAATGTATTCAATTTATTAAAATAGTTTTACAAAACTATATTCAATTTACAAAGCTTAAATAATGTTGTATTCTCAACTACAATGTCAAAGGTCTTCTCATTGTCCATTACATTACATGTTTTTTTTTTCTATTTTCTAGTTGCTAAGACTACCATATATTTTACTATTAAACTTTACTTTAAAAATATATTCTAACTTTGCAAAACCATATTCAATATACAAAGCTTAAATACTTTTGTACAGTAGAAAACAATCATATTATCAATTTTGAACCATTGAAAGAACCAAACCAACATAGGCCAACTTTTACTGTTTTTTAAAATTATACTTTTAAACTTTTATTGTTCTCACCAAATATACGTTTATTAATTATTTTATCACCAAATATATTTTTATTAATTATTTTATTTTTTTAAAACGTTAAAAAATATGATTATGATAAACATTATTTTTAAAATAATTTAAAAATAATTAATTTAAATGTTTTAAAATTCTTCCATATAAATTTAATTATTTTTCATATATTTTAATTAAAATTATTTATTATCATTAAAAAATAAATTTTAAAATCAAGATAATTATAAAATTAAACACTTATTATTTTCAACTTTAAATACATCTAATACATAACATACATTATTGGATAAAATAGTATAGTAAAATGTGAATATAATTAAGTGAATACAACTTTGTGAAAAACTGGATAAAATAGTATAGTAAAATGTGAATATAATTAAGTGAATACAACTTTGTGAAAATGATATAAAATGTCAAAGTAATATCTAAATATGCTTTCTTGAAAATTAATTATTATTATTTTTTAATGCACAACATCATATCTTAGATAATTATTGCAAATTTATGAATTAACAGAATTTGCATCTATTCCAAGGTATTTGAGGTGCATAGTTATATGGAACAAATTCTTTTTACACACAACACTAACATGTGATCCCACAATTACACCCAACTATTCATCCTCAAATTCTTTGAAATGGGTGGGTGCAAATTTTATGTGGTCCATAAACTTTGTCACGATGAACTTAACTAACTAATAAAAATACACACATCATTAATTATCCAAGCATATCATTACCTGAATTCACTTAATCAAGTGGTAGATGAAATTAATTGCATACATGAAATCTCATCAAGCCCACCCCTAATTAGTCAAATAGCCTATCATCATATAAAAATTTATAAAAATTACTTGTTTAAAAAATTTCAATATTAAAAACTTAAACAATTTTTTTTAGCTTCATACAATTGTTGTGAGATGGCATAGAAATATTTTAGAGAATTAATATCCACACAAGTTTTTGAGGGAGAGAACATTACCACTTTAGATAATTATTATTCACTCTAAATATTTTAGAGAATTAATATCTACACAAGATTTGAGAGAAAATATTACCAGCTTAAATAATTGATATACACACTAGACTTTGAGAGGGAGAATACTACCATTTTTACTTAAACTAACTAGTAACTTGCATATAATAGAATATCACCAAGTTTAATTAAGACAATGCATATAACATTAATTATCCATAATGATCATTATTTAATACACATCTTAGTACCAATCTTCACAAAAGATATCTAATACACAAAACTTAAATTATTTTGAACATTAAAAAAATAATATTTTAATTGTATTTTTATCTTTATACTCTTAATAATCTTAATAATTGAGATTTTATTTTTTCTTCTATATTCTTGTTAAATTACCTACCATAATTTAAAATTGTGTTTTAAAATTATAATAATATATTAATTTTTTTTTTATTTTTTTTTATTTTTATTCACAATAACTTAAAAATTTGTAATAAAATTACAATAATTTAAAAAAATAAACATTTTTTTATTTTAATCTTTATATGTGTTGCATATAATCCTAATATACGAATTGATTATCACCATTGCTTAGCCAACTAATGAAGATTCATAGCATTAATTGTCATGCATAAGACTAGTAGGTGAGATGGTATTACATTGAGTGTTAGACAATTAATTATGACCTTCTACTTGATCTTCCACTTAACTAACTAGTAATGGTGTATATATCATTAATAGTCTATGAAAATCAATATTTGAATCCCACCTTCCATTTGATCTTCCACTTAACTAACTAATAATGGTGCATATACTATTAACAGTCTATGAAGATCAGCATTTGAATCCCATTAATCAAATTGTTTATGAAATTAATTGTATACATACAATTTCTTTACTCACTCCCTTAAAAATACACACTAGAATATTTTATATTTAATAAATATTATTTACTTAAATAAAATTATTATTCAAAATTAAAACAATTTTTATTTAAATTTTACATATTAATGGAATAGAAATAAGTTATATAATTAATATCTACTTAGTTGTGATCCACCTGTTAATGAGAGGGAGTTTTATATCACTAGCCTCATCATATTCCCACAAAAGTAAGTGGTGTCTTTGACATTTGCACTCATAATTTTAAACCTATAAAAGAAGTAATTTTAAACCTAAGAAAAAATGTTTGATAATTAATACCCCAAACCATAATTTGAGGGAAAAATATTTCCATCCTCACTTAATCAACTAATGATAATGCATATAACATTAATTTCCTATTTAATTAATAAATCCACCCTAATTAGTTTGAACCTTCCCATTTTCCATTACACATTTTTTTTAAAACTAAAATGGGTAGTTTTATTTGATAATTGAAACCGGTTGGGCCTAGACCAAATAAATCATCATTACAAGGGAACAACTTCCCGATTAACTTAAGTACAACTTGTCCCATTCTTACAAAGTTTTGAGGTGAGGAGGAGCCAAATCTACGGGATGGGAATCCACAAGGGGGCTTCGTCATTTTTGCTGAATTCACCTAAGGGCAATAGGCAACCCATATTTGCCTTTGCATCTGCTTCCTATTTCGATCAACGAAGGATGTGGAAAAATAGAGAGGAGGAGAAGTCTTGCAACACTTGCCAAAGCCTTTGCAATGTCTTATTGATCGCTGGATTACTGAAGTGGTCATTCATATTTAAGATCTTAATCAGGATTTCAGAGTCTCCAAAACCTTGTATATATTTAATGCCATTTTCATGCGCTATCTGACATGATTTTAGTAGCCTGAGAATTTCAGCCTGGTTATTTGATCTCTGGTCAAGTCCCCAATTGAAGCTATATTTTCGAGATCCATCCTTGGAGTAAATCACTCCGCCAGCTCCTGTGTTCCCTGGGTTTCCTTTGGAGTCGCCATTGAAAAAGACCAAGGCTATGCATTGCCTCTTCCACCAAGCTTGAAAAACAACATCCTTGTCTCGCAAACGCCATCCTGGAGAGATAGATCGACGTATAGAGGTTTGTTTTCTGTCTCAGAAAGTGAATGTTCCAATCCATTTCTTTTCTTCAGGTATGAGAGTATTTTCGTTCTTGAAGGGATGATTTTCCACTATTTCAAGAAGAAGATCTTTTGCTTTAGCAACCACCGTTGGGGGGGAAGACATAGTGTTGTTGAAGATTTGGTTGTTTCTAGCAAGCCATAGTTTCCAGCAGATGTATTTGGGGATGGCCTGCCAAATTCTTTTCCAATTTTCACTGCTCTAAATCTCTGGAGGATAACGCGCCTTCCAGGAGGAGAATAAGTTAACCACTGACTCAGATCTATATCGGGACTGTGGCATTGAGGCCTTGAAGGGAGATCTTCCAAACTTCTTGGGAAAAAGGACAGTCCACAAACAGATGATCCATTGTTTCCAGAGCATTACAACACATGGAACATCTATGAGGACTGATAATACCTCTTTTTGTCAGATTTTCGCCTGTCAAAACTTTCCCGTGCATTAAAACCCAACATAAGAAGTTTACTTTAGGAAGGTCGAGAGGATACCAGACCTGATTCGAAAGGGTTGTTGATTCAATCAGATCTTAGGGGGATTGAAGAGAAGAAAATCCTTGGGATATGATGAAGAAACCATACTTTCCCTAGCCCCATTTATCCAGCAAGAGGAGGTGTGATCCAGGTGGATATTGGTGGCCACCCACCTTTTCCAACTGGCTAAAAATAGTTTTCTGGCAATTTTGGTAATTTACTATTTTTAGCAGTTTTTAACTTCCGGGACCATTTTGAGGCCCTAAACAATGTTTTTTGGGAAATCAAGTTTGCAATATGGAAGTTCCTTTGATATTGTGCCTAAAATTAATCTCCACGATGATACCTTTCCAACGAGCTATCATGCGCCTAAAACAGAGATCGTATGCAAAAGTTACGATCCCGAGAAGTTGATGTACTAACTTACCCAAACGAGTCCCACATGAATTTTGGCGCTTCATCTCCTAGGGTTAGGTTTTTGGATGTCTAGGGTTTTTGGAATTCTTGTCTATTGTAAAAAGGCCTTCAGAGCCTCATTGTAATCATCTTCTTATGAATGCGAGTAGCCATCACATCTCTTCTCAGAGATAAGCTGCCACCATTCTAGCGAGTCTTTCACTCTGTATTTTTACAGTCTCTGTACATTCTTTCATTAATATAAATCATGTATTACTGTATATCTGTGTTTATGGTTGCATATCTGATACATTTCTATTATATTATTGAATATTTGCGATATCTCTGTGCATTTTTTGTATTATATCTCCGCTCTCATTTCGTGCTGAAAATAATCTAGATCAGTGGTATCAGGGCAAGTTGCTCTTGATCGTTTTTCAGTGCATGTCCCTGACGAGGTTCGAGTATAGAAAGTTCGGTCTCGATCTTATCTCTCTTGAAGACAATCGCTCTCGCACGCCCAAGAAACCCTCCATGGCAGAAGAAAAAAAAACGACGGAGCAGACGATCCTATAAGTCTGTTGCTTGAGAAAACTCTCACACGACAGAGGGACGGAATGATAAAGAATATTTCCCACATCCTTCAACGCCTCCCGATAGCATCARGTGCATCTTCATCAAGCGACCACTTTGGAGGCACCTAGCCTTTTAAGGTATAGGTCAATTTTGATATTCCTATATTTGAAGGTCGGATAGATGCAAATGCCCTAGATAGATGGTTAAATCTATTAGAAGGTTGTTTCTTTGTTCATACTTTTTTCGACAGAGAAAAGATCATATTTGCGCTCCTTAAGACTCTCCCCCATGTCAAACATTGGTGGGAAACTTACTGGGAGCAGAGTTCCACAAAGGAGTCTAGAATATATGGGGTCAAGCCCACTTAGGATTTTTTTGTGGATGCAGTAAAGGAACAGTATTACCCTGTTGGAAACTATGAGGACCAATACATGAGGTGGACCACACTGCGAAAAGAGAGGGGCCAAACAGTTATGGAGTTCACCAATACCTTCCATACCTTGCGCACCAAGCTGGGTATCAAAGAGTCCAAATGACATTTGGTTCTGAAATACTGTGAGGCTCTACACAGATACATTCAAACTGAGATGGATTTTCTGGACATCTCATCACTCGATGCTGCTTATCGATATGCTGTTAAAATCGAGCAGAAATTTAAGCACCAGAACAAATGGGAATTTGGGTCTGCAAATCCGCAAAAACCAAAGTATGACAAAGACGACCCTAACAAACAGTTTCCCAAAAACTAGTCCAAGCCACAGGAAAAGAAGGGTCACGAGAAGACAAAGAAGGACACCGGAAAATGGTACGATTTCCACAAAATCCCCTGGCACAACATCGATGAATGTTGCTCAAAACAATCATTGGTGGCCGAGATCAAAGACAAGGAGACACACCCTGATTCAGAATCTGATTCTGAAAATACTAGTAAAAGACAGATCATCGACGCAAACCCCACCAATTCAACCAGACGAACCAACAGATCTTGAAGAGGGGGAGCGCCCTTTTCATTCACAGATGTGGGTGAAGGGGACCCCGCTGCATTTTATTATTGATAGCGGAAGCCAGAAGAACCTCATCTCAACAGAGGTCGTCAAACAGTTGGGATTGTCGACAACACCACACCCGTAACCATACAACATCGGGTGGCTTCGCCAAGGATGAGATCTTCAAGTCAGCCAACAATGTTGATTGTAATACGACATCCATCCCTTCAAGGATGAGGTATTATGTGATGTTTCCCCACTAGATGTCTGCGATGTTCTCTTGGGCCAACCATATATGTGGAGACACCATGCTGTTTATGAGTCTCGACCCCGCAGTGTCATTGTTTCTCTAGGGGGTCATCTCTACAGAATACCAGAGGTAGTTCCGACTACTGTTCCACCTAAACAATGCCGCAAGGTAGTATCTCACACTACAAAATTCAGCTTCTTCATAATCTGTTCAAAAGGTGAACATAAGGATGCTGCAACCACTACAACCTCCGCCCAAGCACCTTCTATCCTATAGAAGCAGGTCGACAAGATTGTAACAAAGTGTAAAGATTCCTTCTGCACAAAAGAATCTCATGTATCCAGATTGGTCAAAAAGGTCCAACCCTTTGAGCCACATGTTTGTGACAACCTTTAACAAGCTAAGCAACACACCTTCTTTAACAAGGCAAAGAACTCATCAAGATGTAGATTCAATAGATGTTTTTCTCTCTCCCCCGGGCACTCAACGCAATGGAGACCATTGCTTCCTAAGGAGGGAAGATTGATCCAGGTGGATATCGGTGGCCACCCACCTTTTCCAACTGGCTCAAAACAATTTTCTGGCAATTTTGGTAATTTACTATTTTTAGTAGTTTTTAACTTCCGGGGCCATTTTTAGGCCCTAAACGATGTTTTTTGGGAAAGAAGGTTTGCAATATGGAAGTTCCATGTTGCGCCTAAAATGAATCTCCATGACGATACCTTTTCAACGAGATATCATGCACCTAAAACAAAGATCGTATGCAAAAGTTACGACCCCGAGAAGTTGATGTACTAACTCACCCAAACGAGGCCCACATGGCTTTTGGCGCTTCATCTCCTAGGGTTAGGTTTTTGGATGTTTAGGTTTTTTTTCATTCCTGTCTATTGTAAAAAGGCCTTCAGAGCCTCATTCTAATCATCTTCTTGCGAATGCGAGTAACTGTCACATCTCTTCTTAGAGATAAGCTGCCACCATTCTAGTGAGTCTTTCACTCTATATTTTTACAGTCTCTGTACATTCTTTCATTAATAGAAATCATGTATTACTGTATATCTGCGTTTATGGTTGCATCTCTGATACATTTCTGTTATATTATTGAATATCTGTGATATCTCTGTGCATTTTTTGTATTATATCTTCGCTCTCATTTCATGCCGAAAATAATCCAGATCAAGGTGGACATGAGCTAATCCCGTCAGCGCAGCTAGGAGGAGAGTTTTCTGCATTTGCAAGTGATCTAGAATGCCTGAGAGGTCCCAAGTCCACCAGCTCCCTGAAGCGTCCCACAAAGATATGTCTGCCACTTTGATGAATCCATGCTGAGATAGCCACTTGTGGATTTCCTTAAAATCGTCTGAAACATTGAGGGGTGCGTTGCCCATGATGTTGTCTTGCCACAACATGTTTTTTTTCCCATTCCCTAGGATTCGATAAAGATGCTTTTGGAAGGAATCAATTATGCGACGACAGAGATTCCAGATCAGAGTGCCTTTGGGAGTATTTTCTGCCCGAAGATTTCTCATAGAGGCACCATTGAGGTATTTTTTCCTTAGGAGTTTGCTTATAGGGTGTCAACGATTTGCATAAAGATTCCAAAGGATTTTTCCACCCAGTACCAGGTTTGCAAGCTCGAGATCTCTAACCTGTAAGCCACCTTCAGAATATGGGCGTTTGACAATTTCCCAATTGACCAAGTGGTGTTTCTTTTGATTTCCTTTACCTCCACGCCAGAAAAAGTCTCGAATCATATTTGAAATATGAGTCACGATCACCTTTGGGGATAAAAGGAAGGAGGCCTGATAAATTGACAAGGAGGACATGATCAATTTAATGAGGGTGAGTTTCCTAACGTTGGTGAGCCACTGTCCACCCCAAGCTGAGATTTTTTCTTTGAATTTGCTTATAACTTATGTCCACATCGAAGACTTGTTGGATCCTAGAGTTAGGGGGAGTCCTAGATATTTTATTTTTTCCCAAGAAGCATAGCTCGAGAACCCCAGGTAAAGGGAAATTCGTTGAATGGTTTGTTTTTCTACATTCCACCCATACACTGTACTTTTCCTTTTATTGATGAATGATCTAGAGATACTGCAGAAGCTTTGTAGAATTCTGCTGAAGTTTTTTGAAATCTTTATGGAGGCTTCGACCAACATGAGGGAATCATCTGCAAAAAGGGCATGATTGATTAGATCAAGGTCCTTCGACAACCTAATTCCTCAGACTGATCCAACCATCTTCAGTAGTCAAATTCCTGCTTAATGAATTTTCCATCAAGATGTACAGGAAGGGGGAAAGAGGGAAACCTTGCCTTAGTCCCCTCGAAGCTTGAAAACAATTAGTTGGTCTGCCATTCACTAGGGGGGCTATCCAAGGCTTTTCACTACAAGATTTGATCAAATTAACAAAGTTGGAACATAAACCAAAAGAGAGAAAGAGTTTATAAAGGAAGGAGAGGTTTACTCGGTCGAAAGCATATGCCATGTCAAGCTTTATCAACATCCCTTGCTCCTTCCGTTGGTCATTGGAGTGCATGGATTCTTGTACCTGAATCACATTGTCTAGAATATGTCTCCCTTTGAAACATTCACCTTGCATGGGGGAAATGATATTCTCTAGCAGAGGCTTCATTCTATTTTCCAATATCTTGGACAAAATTTTGGAAGAAGCATTGCAGAGCGAGATAGGCCTGAATCTTTTGAAGGAGATCCGATTAAATTATTTGGGGATTAAAGCTAGGAAAATGGAGTTAGTGCTACCTCCCACTTTGGATATTTAATGGAAAGATTTTATCATTCTCAACAAATCAATCTTGATTATGTCCCAGCATGCTCTGTAAAAATGGATTGAGAAACCATTTGGCCCTGGAGCTTTGTCGGGATCCATGGACCAGATGACATTGCAGATTTCTTCTTTAGTAAATGGCTTCACAAGGACTGTATTGTCATCCTTGCTGACAAGAAAGGGAATGTGTGACAGGAAGTCTGAGGTGACCTCTTCACAGTTGGAGCCTTCTTCCTTGTAAAGGTTTTGAAAGTGTATTTCTGCTGCAACTTTGAGCTGATCAAAACCTTTGTATATCAATCCATTTGTGGAGGCAATTTCATATTTGTGATTTCGGGAAAGGCGGGCTCTGAACTGCCGATGAAAGTAGGAGGTGTTTGGGTCTCCAGATTTTAGCCACAAGCTTCAATACTTTAGCCTCCAATACTCTTCTTAATGGAAAAAAGAACGAAAAGTTTTTCTTTGGGCAGCTTGTTCTTTCTCTAAATTTGAGTTGTAGATGTCCTTGATCTCCATTTCCAATTGCAAATCTGATAACTGTTGAATAGTCTCTCGTCTGAGACTAAAGGGGGTGTTAATGGAATTTTTGACCCAAGATTTCAAAGAATGTTTTGTTGCCTTTAATCTCTGCTCCCACACAAATCTTGGAGACCCCGCAACTGGAGAGGACCAAGTTGAATTGATAGTTTCTAGAAAAACCTCCTTATCTATCCAAAGTGGGCTGAAATGGAAAGGAATTGGGCCCATATTTTCCTATTCTTCCAAATTCAAGAGGATAGGTTTGTGGTCGGATGTCAATTTTGGGAGAATCTTGGAGAAGATTAACCTCCTTTATTGTAGGAACGAGCTCTGAGTTAAGAACCTATCCAAGCGAGCTGAGATGTGATCAACCTCGACTCTATTATTTGTCCAGGTGTAGAGCCCTTTCGAAGGCTTGAAGTCAAGGAGATCCCACTGATGAACTAGATACTCAACGAAGGGGAGCATTTGGTTCGTGCCACTGATGCCTCCTCTCTTTTATTTTGGTTCGAATACTAAGTTTAGATCTCTGGCTAGAATAATATTCGAAGGAGAGAAGATCTCTAAAAAGTTAGCTAAATATTGCCAACAATCTTTCTTCTCGGAATACAGGACAAAAACATAAAGATTGAAGAGTGAGAGAGAAATCTTACTTGAAGTGTGTCAAAGTTCAGTGAAAATCCAATGTTGAGTCTCGAAAGAGATTTCTAAGTGAAACTTATCCTTCGCCCACAGAGTTGCGAGGCCACCTGAGGAGCCCCCAACGCTGATGGATTTCCCTGCGTTTTTCTTCCATTTTTGGTTGCTGATTTCTAGAAGGGTTTCACCTTCAATTTTAGTCTCTTGGAGCAATAGGATCTCGGTAGATTCAATTTTCAAAAGGTCTTTGACTGCTTTAGCCTTCGATGGATTCCCCAAGCCTCTATAATTCTAAGAGACTATACACATTATTTATTAGGATTGGAGTGGGTAGGACCTCCCTTGGGGGGCCTTGTTCTGGTATTTCTTCCGATGGAAATTTCAATGGTGGATTGGATTCCTTGCATTTTTTGCCTCTCTGATTCTTCTTCTCCGGATTCCTTATGAGATTTCATCCCTGCTCTTTTTGAGGGTCTCTCAAAAGATTCTTCCTCCGAATATCCATAGGTTTCGATAGGTTTATTTTTTATCATCTCTGCATAGGAGGGGGAGGAGGAGAATCCAATTGGGGCCCCGGATTGGGTTGCCTCTACATTGTCTTTTTCCACTATGGGAGGAAGGGTCTGCTGCTCGATTTCCTCGATCATTGGATCATAAATTTTTGAAGGTTTGTTGATGGTTTCGAAACGGTTTGTAGAAGCCTTTGAAATTGGAGGGGTTGAGCTCCCTTCCCCAAGAATTTTCCCCGTGGTAGGGACGCTAGACCCCATTGGCACCCCTTTCCCTTTGGATTTGTTGTTATACTTTGGTGGGGCTACTTTATGAACCTGTGTCCATTGATCACCTTTCGATATCTCCACCTCTTCCTCGACCTTCTTTTTGCAATGCCGGGCAAAATGTTCGTAGCCATGGCAATACCTGCATTTAAAAGAGAGTTGTTCATAATCCAGTTCTTGGATGTGAGACCAGTCTGCGACCTTTAGTTGAATGGATTCTGGGAGCCCCACCTCCAAATCAACTTCAATGCATATTCTTGCACATGAATATTGTTCCTTTCTCTCTACTTTGTCGATGTATTTTCCGAGGGTGTTTCCAATGGATTGTAATGACTTTAGATTCCAGCAATGCAAGGGTAAATGAGGAAGGCACACCCAGACCGGAACAATTGAGGGCACATCTTGTGTTTGATCGAAATATGGAGACCATTTGTTCAGGTATAGACCTCGAGGACCCATAAAATATGGTCCATTCCTGAAGATGAGATTTCTGTCTTCCATATTGTCAAAGACAGATACGAAGAATCCCCTGCCAACAAGGTGGCTTCAAATGCCTTCCTTGACAATATGACTCTAGTTCCTCTGCACCCACGCATATACGGATTTGGGAGAAGGCCATAAGCCAATGAACTGTCCAATGAGCCCCCATTCAACTAAGTTCAATGCAGATCAACATGTTTCTTCTGCTGGGAGGGCGAATGAAGGAATGCTATCCAACTTTTTGACAAATTTACGTTGCGTCTCTGAGACATGGCATTTGCTGCTGGCCGCGACCAACTTCCTGAAGGTTGCAATATCTAGAAGGAGAAGGGGTACGAGCCTTGAGGCCCCCTCTTGGGGCCATGACGATGAGGGCAAGAAGAGGGAGGGGCGCACCAATGCAGACACACACGCACAAATTTATTACACATTTTATTTTCACTAACACATACAAAACTTTATTTTCACTACCTATATTTTATTTAATAATTTTAAATTATCATAAAAAATTTAATATACAAAAATTAAATTTCAATACCACATACTTTATTTAATAATTATTAATAACTATTTAAATAAAATTAAATATTTATTCTTTTACACATGAAATTATATTTTTAACAAAATAAAATAATACATTAAATGACATTATGACATTAATACCCGATTCAAACGGAAAATAGATTCGTGCATGCAATTTTTCAAATGTAATGGTCCATTACATGTTGTTTCTTTTCCCTATTTTCTCTTATTATGTTTCTAAAACCACCATGTATCTTATATATGGTTCAATTTATTAAACTAGCTTTGCAAAACTATATTCAATGAAAACAATTATATGGGCAATTTTGAACCATTGAAAGAACCAAAACCATTACTGTTTTTCACGGAATATACTTTTAAACTTTTATTGTTTTTTACCAAATACATTTTTATTAATTATTTTATTTAAATTCTAAAAGGTAAAAGAGTGAAAAAAAAAAGAGAGAACATGATCAACATTATTTTTAAGATAATCAATTCAATTTTTTTTTTTCAATATATATTTAATTATTTTTCATATATTTTAATTAAAATTATTTCTTATAGTTAAAAAATAATTTTTATCCAAAGGGGTTGGATCCAATGGTAGAAATTGAGGATTTTTTCATTGTTGGGCAAGGTTCAATTTCCATGAGGGCCTAACCTAAAGCCATGGGGGTACCTTGAGGTAGTGGTCGAACGTGTGGTTGCACCCAAATATATTGTATTAAAATGATATCGTGACCTCTGCACGCATAAGTGGATCAAAGTTGTAACATCCCCGACCCTCTAGAGACCGGGTAATGCTACCATGCAAAATTTACATCTTATATAATATATATGCATGATAATGAATTTAACACATTTAACATAGAATTACTACTACCATACAGATGCAATTGAGATTAACAGTAAGTCCACATGCAACGAAATACATGATACATTTCAAATAACCCAAACATGCATAAAATACATAATTAAGCACATAAATGATACTTATATTTTAGCTAGAGTAAATCCACCAACTGCGTGCATACCTTCCACGAACCTCCGCGCTTTAGATCGCACTGCTCATCACTCTCAGCAGTAGGTCACCCCCGAGCTAGGACTAAACTCCACCGGGCAAGGGAATTCTAGGCTTGGCAAGGACAACAAGGAAGTTGCACAAAACAACAGGAATGATCTTTTATCCCAGGAGCCACTTACGCCCACAACTCACAGACCCTCATTCCCCACACACCTGATCCACCCCAGGAGAGTACACCTTCACTACTACAAGTCCATCGACCCATACACCTCCCTTACATTGGGCTTCAACAACAGATTGGACTAGAACTCTCAGAGTACTGTAGCTACTACGAGACTCCCTTCTAGGAGAACTCACTTCCCAGCAGTCTCTCTCATCTCGGAGAGTTGCTCATAGACCTGGCAACCTGCTTCTTCAATTCATCTCCTAAGCAATACTGTAACAACATTCGGCTAGCATATGGGTGATAACAACAACATGAAATAGTTATGGACATCGAAAATGGTAACAACCTAACGCTAAGACACAACACGGATCAGGCAAACACAAGGCAACAACCCCAAACGGTTAAGGCACGAACTCGGATTTGTAGTGTGGATAAACCCGGGTTCAAAAGACACACAGGTCGACTTTTCCCTCCCCGACTAGTTTCTCAGATGTGCGAGGTTATGCAGAGGGAAGACGTAGAGGCCCCAATGAGTTAGACGACGGATGGGAAATGGCAAGCGAATCCCCTTCCCGTGAACAATATTCTCAACTGTACGTAGGTAACCAAAGGTCGACATCCGAGGCCAATGAGTTCAGGCGGAGGATGGAAGAATGGCATACGAACTTAGGTGGAGGATGGCAGAATGACTCGCGAACCCCCAACTCAGCTAACACTTAAGCTCTTCACTGCATGAGCCCAGCTCGACACTTGTCTTCTTGGAGCTGCATGCACTCCATTTAGCTTACGTCTCACTTTCCAGGAACTTAGGATAACAAAAACATATCATGTTCACCTTAGTCTTCAGGAAATAATATTAAAATATTATTCCTCTAGAGGTAAGCCCCCTAGATTAGCCCGTAGGCCCAAATACTTAACCCCCCTTCCTTACCCTACCTAGTGGAGCTTAGTCCCCCATAACTCTTCTTCGTGGTCGGTCTACACACAACAATGTTTATATTTTTATTAATGTTCGGCATAATTACATATACAAAAATTAGGCTCATTGGCCTTGGCATCTGGCTCACTAGTCTAATAAACACATAAGTTTTTCAGCCTATAACCACTTGGCGCACCAACCTATAAGAAAAATTACAATTCAGAAGGGGCTTGGCCTTGGGGTATTACAATCCCCTCCCCTTATTTTTGCACTGTCCTCGGTGCAACTTATTTACAAAACAACATCAATATTTCCAAAATCTTAAAAAATATGTGGGTACTCTACCCACATAACATCTTCATGCTCCCATGTTGTGTCCTCAGGACCGTATCGGGTCCATTGGACTTTTACAAGCCCTATGGCTCGATTCCGGAGCTGCTTTATTTTCCGGTCCAGTATATGCACCAAATGTACCTACAAGACGCCTTCTTGCTCCACCTGAATCACATTCCAATTGATTACATGATTAACGTCATGTATATATTTCTTAAGCAATGAAATATGAAACACATTATGCACAGTCATGGATGCAGGCAATGCAAGCATATATGCAACTGGTCCAATTCTTTCTAGGATTTCAAATGGTCCACAAAATCTGGCTGCCAACTTTGAATAGTTTCCCAGCTTTAGGGAGATTTTGTTGGTTTTCACTTTCAGGAAAACATAATCACCCACTTTAAACTCCCTGTGGGTCTTGTTCTTATCAGCACAACTCTTCTTCTTGTCTTGGGCAACTTTCAAATTCTGCTTAATCTTCAACATTTGTTTTTCCATTTCCTTGAGCAACTCTGGTCCAACTACTGCTCTATCAGTTGGGTTATCCCAACTTACTAGAGTGTTTCACTTTCTGCCGTAAAGTGCTTCAAACAGGCTCATCTTCAATGATGCTTGATACCCATTGTTTTAGGCAAATTCTATCAAGTGTAGGTAGTCTTGCCATTTAAATAGTTTGTCCATCACATACATCCTTAGCATGTATTATATCACTTGGTTCACCCTCTCTGTCTTCCCATCAGATTGAGGATGATAAGCAGTGTTGAAGTTCATATTCGTTCCGAACCCTCTAAATAACCCTTTCTAGAATTTTGAGTTGAATTTCGGGTCTCTTTCAGACACAATTGTCTTGGGAACACTGTGCAATCGTGCTATTTTCTTCATAAATATATCGACAACGTTAGCTTCCTTGTGAGTAGTCTTTAATGGAATAAAATGGGAAGCTTTTGTAAGCTTGTCCACCACCACCATGATTGAATCATGCTACTTGCCTATTCTGGGCAATCCTGTGATGAAATCCATTGTCACTACCTTCCACTTCCACTCAGGGATGGGTAAAGGTTGTAGCAACCCTGCTGGGTGTCTGTGCTCAACTTTAACCTTCTGGAATTCCATACATCTGGCGATGTATTCTGCAATTTATTTCTTCATACCTGGCCAAAAGTAATGGTTCTTGACTGCTGCCACAATTTTCTGATATCTAGGGTGCCCAACATAAGGCACATTATGCATTTCATTCAAAATCATAAATTTAAAGTCTTGGACATTAGGTACATAAATTATGTTCTTGTACAAAAGTATTCCATCAGCCTCTAATTTATAATTTTCCATTTTCTGTAGCATCCTACCATGTTGTAGCTCTTCTACCAACTCCATGTATTGCAAATCTGCATTTGCAGCTTCCAAAATTCTGCCCTTAATGTCAGTTTGGTATATGCTAATGGCTGTAGCATGTAGGTCACGCACTCTGCTGCTGAGTGCATCAACCACTTTATTCTCCTTTCCTTTGATATGCTTGATATCAAAATCATACTCAAAAAGAAACTCCAACCACCTACTCTACCTAGCATTCAAGGTTGGCTGATCAAACAAATACTTCAGACTGTTATGTTCTATCCTTAGTTCAAACCTCATTCCCATGAGGTAATGTCTCCATTTCTTCAGATCATGAACAATGGCCGCCAAATACAAATAATGAGTTTCATAGTTATTTTCATGCTCTTTCAATTTCCTGGACTCGTAACATATTACAAATCCATTCCGGTTGAGGAATACTCCCAGTCCTTCTTTGCATGCATCTGTGCACACTACGAAATATTCATTCGGATATGCAATCCTCAGGATTGGAGCACTGGTTAACAACTGTTTCAATCGATGGAAGCTTCTCTCACATTCTTCTGTCCATTGAAACTTCTTCTCCTTCCTTTGCACGGAAGTGATGGGGTGAGATATCCTGGATAACCCCGCAATGAACCTTTTGTAATAACCAACTACACCCATAAAGGATCTGAATTCTGTCACATTCTTTGGCACTGACCATTCCCTGATGAATTCTATCTTCTCAGGATATACAACTATCTCATCCTTTGAAATGATATGCCCCAAGTAATGGATATTCTTTTGATAAAATGAGCACTTTCTCAATTTGACATACAACTGGCGCTCTCTTAGCACCTGCAACACCATCCTCAGATGTTGTTCATGCTCTTCCTCCGACTTGGAATACACCAGGATGTCATCCAAAAAGACTATGAATAACTTGTCTAGATATTCCCTGAATACCTGATCCAAAAACGAAGGTATTACTGATAAATCGCAAGTTAGTTTAATGTATTTTAGGCATCAGATCGTTGAGAATGCGAAATACATAAAGCTTATTATCTGGTTGCGGAATATCAAATGTGACTTTTACTTGATGCTTATAAATGAATAAAGAGATCAACCATTAATAACCATGCTATAAATGAAGAGAAGAGAACAACAAAACATAAAGAGAAATAGAGACAAGAGGTTGATAACGGAGTTCACCAATCGTTGGCTACGTCTCCAGGCCCGCTTCCAAGTGGAGGACCTCTTTATTGTTCTTTAAAATGCTCAAAGTTCTCTTACATAGGCTCTTTGCTGTTACATTACATGCTTCAGATCTGCTGTGCAAGAACTCCTTTCTCAGATTCATGCATGCATCCAAATTCATCTAAAAAACATGGCAACAATGCCTCTCAAATCATGAGAAAAGGCTAAAAATTACAAGCTACTCCTTCAAATCCCTGCATCAAAAGTTGTCCTCAAAGCTTCAAAAAGCCTAGTTTTTTATAGTTTTCAAGCTCAGATGAGGAAACTCAACTTCCCCTAAAGATCTGGTCTCTTTCTGGGATCAAGTCCCCCTCCAAATGGCCAAGATATGCTCAAAAAACCACTTTCTGGTCCAAAAATCAGGCAAAATCAACTCTGTATAGTTAAAAAAACCACTTTTAATTAAAATTACATAGTATATCCCCCTTGGTCTGGCATGTGCCCCCTTGGAACAAGTCATATGAACTTCATATGGCCAAGTGCTAGCCCAAAGGGCTAAGCGTTGGCCTTGGATAAGCTCCAGCTCCTGGATTTGGGCGTGTTCGACAGGACCTGTGGCTAGTGGTTATACCCCGCGTGCATCATATGTGGATAAGCCCTTGGATTTTGGGGCAGATACATAGAACCGTGCCCCTTGTTGTAATGGATGTGCCGAGGTTCGAGGGCTAGGCCCTATCCAAACCCCATGCGCCTACAAGCCTGTGTTGTGGTCACATAGGTGGATAAGTCCACGGGCTGAGGCTTAGCCCCAATCCCCTCCTTTTTGTGCTCCATACATATTTTAAAGTTTAAATACGTTTAAACTTGTTTCATAAACAAACAATACATGTGGAGCTTCAGTGTGGGGCCATTTATCAAAGCGTTGGCTTGTTGGGTGGTCGTGGGTTCAAAACCCATGGACCCCCAAACATTTTTAACACTTTCCATTCGACCCTGACTGGGTGCCACGTGGCTGGCCATGCCTGGGCCACGTGGCATCACCACATTTGCCCAAAATTTGACAAGTGTCACATGCCATGTGTTCAAATCTGATTTGATCTGTCATCTGCCTAGTCAACTGCTGCCACATGTCTCTGCCACATCAACATCATGAGGTATATTTGGTGATGTCATGTTGTTGTCACATTGACGTCAGCATTGACTTTTTTTCCAGTTGGACCTTTGACTTTTTAGCTGTTTGAGAAAATGGTTAGAGTGCGATAAATCTTGCATACGACGTCCATTTGAGAAAGTAAATATACTGCTGAAATCAACACGACGATCCGGTCACAATGGAATTGGTTTCATTCCATTCCGAGAACTTTGATTTTTGAGCATTTTCTGAGCCTGGGGAGCCTCCTGGATCATTCCTCCCCACTTTGGAAGCTTTTGGACCACCAAAAGTCTTCTTTTACTCAGGTAAGAAGTGAGGGTATTGCCTCCCCACTTGTCTGGGATCGTCCATCCTTTCTGCTTGGACAATAATCACCTGACTAATCACAACGAACATGCAAACTCAGATAGCATTGCTTATCAAAGTAATGATTCCATCAATTGCACAATCATCTATATTCTTTGTCGCATTTAGCAGCCATACACCATTGAATAGCA
>ML791179.1:231447-262212 GCA_009831015.1 Picea engelmannii
AATTGAAGAAGACTTGAAAAACTTGGATAATTATTGCAAGTGAAATGTTATGTGTTTAAAGCAACAGGATCAATTTGCAACACATAAATTAAGGATTACTTATGCGAAATACACATAGACAACAACATAAACAATGAACATCAACACATAAACACAACAATTTGATAAAGGAGTTCACCCCTCTCCGGGCTACATCTCCTGGTCCAGCTTCCAATGGATCATTATTATTAAATTGTTCAAAGTGCTCAAAAACATGCCTTACAATGCTCAAAATGACAAACTGACTGCTCCAATGGCTTCCCAGCGTCCCAAAACCCCTGTCTGGGCTCTTTTGGCACCTGAAACGGTCGAAAAATGAGAAAGATAGGCCTCCTGGAAGTCTCCTTCTCCAAGCTTGTTGTCTCTGGTTCTACAAATTGCACTCTTCCTTGGCAAACCTAGCTCACACGTTGATTTAAGCGTAAAAACTCAGTCCCGTACACAACCGCGCACCGGTACAAACCGTAGGACGGTTAAGGGCGCGCCAGCCCCTAACCGCCTCGGCTCTTGGGCACATGGCACATAGGACGACGCGCAAGCATAAAAGTGGTTAAGTCGGTTGTAACCTCCCCGCTCTCCTTTCCACCGAGCCAACGATCATGTGGCAATTAAAAGAACCGTGGTATAAAACCCCACGGAAATGGTTACCACCGTATATATATATATATATATATATATTACATGTTTGTTTTTGAAATAAAAACACGGGCTATATAATATAGACCCCCCGCACATTTCAAACTATACAACACGGTTATATTACAACCAATGTCCACGGGCCGGGGCTAAGCCCCGGCCCGACCCCTTTTCATTTTAATAGAATGCATTACATTAATTATAAATGCGAATACATATATGACAAGGAACGTCGGCCGACATAATGGTTAGTGGAGTATTGTTAAGGCTTATGCTGTGGGAGGTCCGGGGGTCAAACCCCACGGCCTCCATTAGTTTTTACACAAAAATAATAAACCAACCAACGAGGGACACGTGGTGCCCACAGATTGGGCCACATGCCCTCATACCATTCGCTGCCAACGCGACACATGTCAACACCCGATTCGCCAGCGACCATCCAACCAACAATTGCCACGTCATCACCGTATGGTCGTACGGTCCTGCCACGTCACCGTACGAACTATACGGACTATACGGACAGGTACAGTCAGCATCCAAAAAATTTTCCTTGTTTGGCTTGGAGGACATATCGCAATATCTCCTCCATACGGACTCCGTTTGCGAAAGTAAATATACCGCCGGAATCAGGAAGACGAGACGGACGCAATGGCACTGTTTTCGTCGCATTCCGAGCACTTTGAAAATTGAGCAAAATTTGATCCCCTGATCATTTATACCCTGTGCCTTTAAAGGAATCCACATCCACCTCCAAGGGTCAGTATCTGTACTTGAGGGTGAAATAGTCTTTAAAGGGAAAAGATGCGTGGATCTCCTCCCTCAATGCTAGATACTCCTGGTAGTGGTAAGACATGTTTTTAATTGCTGTTAGTGTCCTCGAGAGGTCAAACACAAGCTCTAGATATTCCTCTATATGAATTAACTAGCTGAGTGCAAAACCTATTCCCATCCTTTCTTACACCTTTATGTACATAATCTGATTTCCTTCCCACTAATTTTTCTTCACCTGTAAATCATGCGGCTTTTTTTTTTTTCCGGAAAAAACCCTAAAATTTTTTTGAAATTAAAATGATGACAACTTTACTTCATGGACTCCGTTTCGGCTGATTTGTTTTTTGAAATTGGGTATTTTTCTGAGAGGAATTTAAATATCCATTTTTTTTTGGCAAATTCTGCTAATTTTTTTTTAGATATGAGCCCGAAGTGCGTCGCCCTCTTTTTTCCAAAAAAACATTCTGCAATTTTTTTTTCTTCTTTGGCTAATGAAAGTACTATGATGCAATCACAGGTTGGAAATATCACCAACTCTGATACCAATGTAATATCCCCAATAGAATGGTCTGGGATATTATGTCCTTCTATGCAATAAATGTTTTTAATTATCAAATATGGTTGACACGTTTTCACAAACGATTTTCATGTATTCTACTAATAGTTATTTTGTCAAACATGTTGCATGCAATACAAATACACCATAAATAGAAGGGACAATAGGTGGTATTTTATTATGAATGAAGATCTTAATACAATGATCCAAAGGATGCTATGACAGTTGCAATACATCAACGGAAACCACACAATACAAGCCAAAAATCCAGAATCATGCCATGGCCCCCTCAACATACACGATCCAACCCTCCAAGTTCCACAACCTCTCCAAGCAGATTACTACAAACCAAAATTGAAAACAAACCCAAGATGAAGCTCCAATGAAGATCCTGGATAGATCCTCCTTGTCTAGCTAGGGTGGATATTGCACCACTGAAACAAGACCAACAATGGAAGGTTTTTTCTACACCCTAACAAAACAATTGCTCAAAGAGCACCATACAAGAGATCAATCAAATCATAGTGCCAAAGTGAGGCTCCTCCTTTTTATTCCTTTTCCATGCTTTCTAGAACTTTCCCTTTTTTGACCAAATCAAATGTAAGTTCTATAAATTCCCCTCTTTCACTAAATCAAATATAACTTCTATAATTTTCACCTTTTTTATTAAATCAAATATAGCCCTTATTTTCCCTCCAATTTTCACTTTAATATGAAAAGTCAGTTTAATAATGGTTAAGTAGCTTATTAATCTAAAGTTACTTTATTTCCATAATGTCACTTTAAAAAAATAACATCTCCAACTAAGTGTTATTAAATGACCCCCTTTTTACTCCTTTTTCTCCACTGACAAGCCACATAAGTCCCTTCTACTACAAAATAGGGAAGCCCAAAAATGGGGACATGACATGATGCTACTAGATTATTTCGGGCCATTCTTATTGCAATTTTAGAATATGAGTAGAACATATTTTTGTATGGTTGAAAATAAGTATGTATTTTTCAACCTGTGCTCATTTAGTCTGGATCCTTCAAGATGGTTTGGATGAAATAGACTGTGTGCTCCTGGATCGGGGGATTTTGTCTCAAAAATTGATTTGATCGCCACTCTCACCAGATGAATTTGACTGCTGTGGTGGTCTATTGGCTGGAATAATGACTCATTTATTCCTCTCGACCCTAGTCCCTTTTCGATGTAGAAGGCCAACAACTACAACTCAATTTTCTAAGAACTAAGTTGGAGTTGGTCGACGACCAGATGGTGAAAAAGTGCGTTAGATTGAACTACATAGTATCCCATCGGTGTTGCAACATCTCTCTGTTGATGGAGAGGAGACCTTCTCTCATTTTAAAAAACAAGTGAATATCCTCGTGCCACTGAAGACCTCCTGGAGGAGATATCCATGTGGATGGATAAACTTTCACAGCTTCTTCTCTGATTCACATGCAATCAAACTTTGCTTCCAATTGATTTATTATGTCCCCTTCTTGGTCATTTTATGGTGGTTTTGGAATGAGTCTGAGGCATTTGTTAGTGGAGGGAATGATTGTTTTGATCATATTTGTGTATTGCTTGATGTGATTTCCACTCGGGTGATCGACTTGTCTTGTTGAAGCGGGATCCGACTTGACTCCGTATAAAAAAAAGTTGGTCGACTGAGCTGATGAAATTTATAGTTCATGTCAATGAAGCTGAGCTGCCCTTCAAAATTTCATCTTCACATCTGATGAACTTATATTATACTTATGCAAATTTATACAAAGAAATATACAATGTCAAAATTGAAGATATCTGTTGATTGTTTTACCGTGTGTTGCCTAGATCAAGGGCTAGTGGGTCTATGAGTTGCACCTATTATTCAAAATGCTTTGTCTAGATGATTATTTCTTCTTGGATCATTTTAGGCTACTGGTGTAAATGTACGTCCGGAGCTAATGCTGTCACTCCTTTGTCTAAACGAGACTCCTCTATTCCTTTTACTACAATTTCTTGGGTCACTGATTGGTAACTTGTGGTCGACAAGTTCGACTCTGACATAGTTGGGTTGAAAAATTGAAACCTTTGCCTATATGGTGAAGCAATACCCAACTATTGTTGATGTGCAGGGTGTTGAGGAAGACCCTCAAATGCAGTCTGATATATGTTGGGGGCTATTCGATGCAGGTGTTTGGTAAATATATGCCACTTTTCAATAGAGTATTGTGCCTCCAAACCAAATGTTTTCATCTATGTTAAGAAACCTAACTTGTCTATTATAGAAACATCTTGCACATAATTCGACTCAGGGTTGAACTTGTCATTTTCCTGGTGTAACATCCTCACTATAATTCCTAGTTTAATTAATGTTTAATGTAGATATAATATGAGGCTATGATCAAGCGATGTATATACGTATTGTGTTTCTGTATTATAATAATAAAATATGATGCTAGTAGCTAAGGGGATATGGATAGAGATGGGGGTTGAATTAATCCACAAGAGAGGGGAGGGTCTAGGATAATGTCTAAGAGAGGGGTCCAAGGGGGAATTATCCATGTCTATTAATTCCACCCACTTTTCTAAATTTTATTATCATTATGTATTAAATTCTATTTTCTGATTGAGTGTCCCCAAAGCCAATCATTGAATGCATGTAAGAGGGTGGGTGCGACAAGTCACATCCCATAATTATTGGGAGCATGGGGGTTGAGTATAATCCACTTGGAGAAGTGTGTGAGTCAAGCAAGAAATCCAAAGGGAGGAAATTCGTATGGGCAGTTATAACAATGGAAACATTTAAGTTATTGGCATGAACAATAGGTAGAGAGAAGAAAAAATACCTTGGAGATGGAGCAAACATGGAGGGAAAATTATGGAGCATGATGGAACATTTTTAGAGTGTATTTGGACCAGAAGACTGAAGATCTAGGTTGCTAGGCCTGAAGAGTGAACTCATATGTGAGTTGCACTGTAACAACAAGTGTTTGTTGTTGCTTGTTGGTAGTTTTCCTAGCAATGAGTTCCCTTGAGTTCCCAACAGAGCGAGTTCTAGTTACATGTGCCATAGATACCTTGAAAATGAATGGGATGCTCGAGGGATTGAGATTAGTGAAGGGGTACATTCTTTGGGTTGGGCAGGTTGACAAGAGGAGAGATGGTGGAAAAATTAGATAATTGTAGGAGAATACCAGTGGGTCGTGGGTTTTCTGAGCTATGAGTGAAAATGAGAGATCACCCTATTTTGTGTATTGCTAGCCCCAAATTGGGGGTGATTTGATGTTGAGATTTGGAACAAAAAGTCTATGGTTGGGTGGAATGTCTATCCCAAGCAACTGGTTGTAGAAATGAATTAAAAGATAAGTGTTTTATCTATTTATGTGTTGTATTTATGAGTTAAAATGTTGTGCATGAACTCCGTGTATAATATTGATTCATATGCTGTTGTATCAGATATTTTGGTTCAACCACTAGGCCTGTATGGGCTAAGAACTAGTGTAAATTGGGAAAATTCACTATTGTAGATTTTGGTCTGTGTGAATTTGGGGAAAATGGAGAAATTAGAGAAAAATATCAAAATTCGTGGGAAAATTTCAAGTTTTAAATGCCTTAGAGTAATCAAAGAGATGATTTGGGGCGTGAATCTACAAGTTGCAGAGTTGAATTCGACTTGGAAGGTCAAATTTTTCATTTTAAATGTCGTTGTAGTGTTGGGTAGATTTTGAAGAATTGATGAACAAGATCACATTCGATCTCAAAATCAGAAGCCAAGACTCATTTTGATAAATTTAAAAATTTATAAGGTTTTCAGAGGTTGTCAAGGTATGATAGATCAATGATCAAGATTCATTTTTGTCCATTTGGAAAATAGATTAAATCGATGGCTGAGATTCGTTTTTCGTTGTTTCGAAAATGGATCAAATCAATCGTTTGGATTAAATTTCGGTCATTGGGAGGTTGGGGTCAATCAACGACTAGGATTCATTTTTGTCCATTTGGAAAATAGATCAAATCGATGGCTGAGATTCAATTTCGGCTGTTTAAAAAATGGATCAAATCAATGGTCTAGATTCAATTAGGAGGTCAAGATCAATTTTAATAATAGATCAATAACCCAAATTAATTGGAGATTGGTTGAAAATTTTCTAAGTGTTGGATTTAACCAAAGGAAATCATTGAGGACCGAATACTGATGGTTGGGTCGACCGGATTGGTGAAGTGTTTGGTCACCAACAAAAATAGTCTATAGCCAATGGATGATGGTTGGGTGTTGGCCAATTCAGTAAGTTATCGATGCATCCAAAGGAAATATTCGATGGTCGAATATGGTCGGTGGTCAGCCAATTCAGTAAGTTGTCAGTTTGTCCAAAGGAAACTGCTAATGACCGATGAAGAAAAAAGGGAAATGACCTGTCTTGCCACATCAGCCAAAGTTCCATGTTATATTTTACGTGTCATGTCACATAAGCATCCACGTATCATGCCATGTCAGCATAGTTTCCACGTCAGCCAAGAAATGGCTGACGACCGATGGTTGGGTCGATCAAATTGGTAAGGGGTTTTAATATTCCAATGAATATTTTCGACAACCGATGGTTGATGGTCAAGTTGGTTGGTTTAGTTATATGTTGTGAGTTGTTTCCAAGAAAAATGATCGATGACCAATGGTTGGGCGTCAGGAAGATTCACGAGCAAGTTTGGTTTTCCAAAGAGAATAGTTGATCGACCGATCATAAATGGATTAGTGTATCAATGACTGAGATTTCACCTAATTTGGGATCAAGGAATCATATTTAAGAGGATGTTATAATAGTAAAACAATCAATTTTCTACATTTTTTTGGGGATTTTGAAGGTCATGAACTTGCGGGGTGATTTTGAGGCCCTAAAACATGTTTTTAGGAAATAAAAACCCACGAGAACAAAGTGTACCAAGGTAGGTTATGTCCTTGAATCTTAAATAAAATAACTCAGAGAGAGCTATCCAATGAGCTACTCCGGGCACAAAACATAGCTCGTACAAAGAAGTTATAGCTAAAATAGTGAAGGTAAAATTTTAGCACAAGTTTACTTCCAAAGGACACAACTCCTTGCTCAGAAGTTTGTTTGAGGCACACAACAAGTCTCTGGAAATCTTATTATCCATATAAGACAACCAGGAAGCCATATTTTGGATATGGGTACATGAAAATGTGTAGGATGAGAAATAAGACTTATGTAGCATACATGGATAAAATGAGAAAAATAGTCTAAACTTCTCTGGACCATAAATTTCAAATCATAGCTCATATTTAAGAAAACAAATAGTCGATGGAAAGGTCTTGAGGAGGAAAAGACATATATCCAAATAGAATTTTGAATTGTGCACTCAAATTAATAAATAATTTCTATAGCCATAAGTGGGTGGAAATTGCAACTTGTAAATGTTGTAACTTTTCGCCCAGAACTCATAATGAGGCATGATTATATCTGTTGGAGAGATGTTTCAGAGATGAATGCATATAAGGATTCAAATTGTGTATTTATGCACTATTTTCTTCATAATTTGACGAGAATATTAACTTGTATTATAATTATTGAAATTTTTTATTTTATGCATGTTCTAACAATAATTACTACATGTAGTTTTCTTGAAGAATTAAGTTGGAAGTGGTTATAGTTGATTTTGTTACTAAGCTTCCCAAAACAATGAAGAAAAATGATTCCATCATGGTGGTGGTGGAAAAATTAACTAAGGAAACACACTTTATTCCAGTAAAGACAACACACAAGGCAAAAAATATTGTAGAGATCTACATGAAGGAAGTTTCTAGGATACATGGGGTGCCTATGGAAATTGTTTTAGATAAAGATCCAAAGTTCACATCCAATTTTTGGAAGGGTTTGTTCAAGGGATTTGGGATGGATTTAAATCTCAGTACAATGTATCACCCATAGTCAGATGGGAAAACAAAAAGGAATAACAAAATAATTGAGGACATGCTTAGAATGTATGTGATGGACCAACCATCGAAGTTGGAAGATTATATCCACTTCATTGAATTTTCTTACAATAATGGGTATTATGACTCATTGGAAATGAGTCTATTTGAATCCTTGTATGGAAGAAAGTATAACACAATGATAAATTGGGATAATCCAATAAATATAGTGGTTGTTGGGATAAATTTGTTGAAAGGAATGGAAGAGTAGATGGCAAAAATAAAGAAAAATTTAAAGGGTGCCAAGGACATGAAGACAATTTATGCAGACAAGAAATTTTTTTTTAGAGATTTTAAAGTGGGCGGACGTGTGTTTTTAAAAGTGAAGGAAAAGAGAAATTCACTAAGATTAGGAAGTTTCCCAATGTTAGCAGTATGATATTGTAGACCTTTTGAAATATTAGAAAATATAGGTCTAGTTGCATACATGTTAGCATTTCCTACATCTATGAGAGTGCATAATGTATTTCACATGTTATTATTAAAGAAATATGTGCCTAACCCTAACCACATAATTTATTGGACATTGATCCAAGTGGAATATGAAGGGGATTTTCGAGTGGAACCAATATGCATCTTGGACCAAAAAGTCAAAGTGCTCAAGAACAAAGACATAGGGATGGCAAAGGTTCAATGGAACTGCTATGGTATTGAATATGCTACATGGGAGCATGAGGAAAAATTCAAGAAGAATACCCCCAATTTTTTTCCAATTTTGAAGGAAATAGAATGCAAGACTCCATTTTGAGCAGCTAAAGTTCCAAAACCACATCTCAGAGTCCTATCCAACCTGCGCTAAGGGCCATGATAAAAGCATGACATATTCCTTGGGTTAGCCTTGATAAAAAAATGGTACATTCCTTTGTATAGCCTTGATAAATGAATGGTGCATTCCTTGGGTCAACAGGTTGAGAGGAATAGAATATTTTGGTTGGAACTACTGTTGGAGTTGTAAAATTGCAGAATTTTCAGTTCTTAGTATTGTGATTTAAATTTTTATATGTATATCAACATAATGTGCACCAAGGATGGTGAAAAATTGTAGGGGAATGGGAATGCAATATCCCCGCTATAATCACCAATTTAGTTAATGTTTAATGTAGATATAATGTGAGGCTATGACTAAGTGATAAATATACAAATTATATTTTTGAATTTTAATAATAAAATATGATGCCAACTGCTATGGGGACATGGACATAGATTGAGGATGAGTTAATACAAAAGATAGGGGAGTGTCTAGGAGAATGTGTAAGAGATGGGTCCAAGGGGTAATTATCCATGTCTATTAATTCCACCCACATTCCTGAATTTTATTATCATTATGTATTAAACTCTATTTTTTGATTGAGTGTCCCCAAAACCAATCATTGAATGTCTGTAAGAGAGTGGGTGTGAGCATGGGGGCTGAGTAAAATCATCTTGGGGAAGTGTGAGTCAAAATAGCAAGCTAAAGGGAGGAAATTCATTTGGACAGTTACAACAATTGGAGACATTCATGTTTTTGGCATGAACAACAAGTAGAGAGCAGAAAAAAGAGCCTAGAATTGGAGCAACCACGAAGGGAGAACACTGGAGCATGCTAGAGAGTTTCTAGAGGATGTTTGGAGAATATTACTGAAGAGCCAAGTTTTTAGGCCTAAAGAGTGAACTCCTGTGTGGGTTTCATTGTAACAACAAGTGTTTGTTTTTGTTTGCTGGTAGTTTCCCTAGCAATGAGTTCCCTTGAGTTCCTAGTAGAGAGATTCTTGGTTACCTGTGTCGGAGAGAACCTAATAAACTAATGGAACACCCAAGAGAATGATATCAGTGAAGGGGTGCATTCCTTGTGTTGGGCAGGTCGAGGGGAAGAAAGATGGTGGAAAATTGGGATAGTTGTAGGAGAATACTAGTGGGTCGTGGGTTTTCTGAGCTATGAGTGGATAGTGAGAGACCACCTTTTTTTGTGGATTAATAGACCTAGCTCAAGGGTGAATTGATGTTGAGATTTGGAACAAAAAGTATATGGTTGGGTGGAACATCTATCCCAAGTAGGTGGTTGCACAACTAAATTAAAAGGTAAGTATTTTATTTGTTTATGTGTTGTATTTATGATTTAAAATGCTATGCATGAACTCTATGTATAAGATTGATTCATACACTATTTCATTTGAGCTTACTATCTACATTTCATGTTGATTTTAGCATGCTTTGATGAATTAATTTAATGGTATTAGATAATAGTTAAATGTGGTCGTAATTTGTAGCTGGAAGCTACATCAAATTAACCAGTTAGCAAAATTTTTAATTTTATGAGTATTTCCCCATGTAATGGTCCTCAGTTGGGCTGGGGGCCATTACACTTGGGGTATTTTTCCCATAACCTGGTTGATATGAATGATGGTACTATATGTTTCTATCTACGCCTTATTCCCTTCTTGAAGCAAATATCTTTCCTATTGTGATAGTTGCAACTCCAATTCTTTCTCTTTTGCAATCTGGGTTTCCAGAGCTACTTTCATTTTTGAATCAGGTGTCATGTTTTTTGTTTTCCTTAAGTCTTCAATCATAATATTTGGAGATCTGAATTTATTGAAGGTGGAGATGAAGTAATATGGCCAATTGATTACCACAATGTTTAGTGCGGATTCCTACTTAGTTACCTCTTCTAGAGTCTATTTGATTTCTTTAAATTTACCATGCTCTGCATGTAGAATAGTTGTTGTCTAGTCGAACACTAGCTGCTGATTATATTTTATAGTTTGAGTGTGTATATACTTCATTTTCTTAGTCAACTGATTTCTTGCTGATTTTGAACATTCAACTAAACAATTACCTCAACCAAATCTTTGAATGCTTCTAGAGGGCTTGTTTCCTCAATCAACTGTTCCATGTTGAGCTTGTCTTTTACTAATGTTATGTAGTCATGAAATGCTTCTTTCTCCTCGTCCTTCCTTTTTGTTAGTGGATCTCCATCCTTCATTTCCCTTTTCCATCTACTTGTTAATTCCTTTGCAACTTCATTGTATAAGTAAACAATTTGGGCATTGGAAGCCACCAAAGGGTTGAAGATTATTTCTGTCATTGGTTCGGAAGAGCTAAAAGGTATGAATGCTATGAAAGTGGTGACCGATTATGTGGTTTCCTTCTGGTGCCCTATTTTCTTCTTCTTCTTCTTTTCTTTCATTTTCTACTTTTGTTGCTCCTTGTCTCCATATTTTCCAGCATCTTCATACTGGTTTTTATCAAATTCTTTTCCCTTGTCTTTTCTTGTATCCCTTTCAGGGTCCTCCTCACCATTATTCTTAGTGTTTTCCCATTTGTCTTTCTCAACATTGTTTTCTTGGTTATCTTCACCATTATTGTCAGTATTTCCCCCTTTATCTTGCTCAAGATTATCTTCTTGATCCATGTACTGGATTTCATTATGCTTTGGGGCCAATGATTGATCTTTAATTGGGATCTCTGGAGGGGTACTTGATTTTCTTGCTCACCCCTTATTAGTATTGGTTTCTCCTTTATCCTCTGGGTTGGTATTTTGATTCAAATCCTATGGCCCTATTTCTACTTCATGTTCTTTATCATTATGTTCCTTTTGTTATTCTTCTTCACCTCCATGGTCGGTATGCTTAGGGATTTCGATTTCGGTTTTCGACAACTTAACAAGTGTATTATCTACTAACTATTGTGAGGGGAGCGTGTATTCTAAACCATGATTGTGGATTTCCCTTTGTTCTTCTGGCCCTTTCTATTCTTGTTCTTCTTTGAATTTATCTCTAGGTTCCTTCTGGTGAACTGACTAGTTTTCTTTGGCCTTGTCAGATGGATCTAACTTACCCGACTGAGTCAACTCTGAATGAATTGAATTGCTTGTGTGGGTCGACTTTGTTGATTTAGTCATCTAGAATGTGTTCTTCTTCTATGTAGCACAATTTTTCTTTGATACTTCGACATTCTTAGAGCCAGAATTATTCAGTTCACTCTACTCATTTTCACTATTCCCCTTGTTGGTCCAATCTGATAGTGTTTCTTTGGATGACACTTGGCAGTGCATGCTTCTTGTTTTCTTTTGTGGACTAATTATTTTGTTTGCTAGTGTTATCTCTTCAATGATCGATATAGGGTCGATAGGTGGTGATTCTTTTGTGAAGACGATTGTCCTATGACGTTTTCTCTGTCTTTTTGGAATGGGATTTGAGCTTGAGGTAGTTTGGGCTGATTTCGATCGACATCTTGCAACAATGTTGGTTTGACCTAAGCTTATCTCCCACTGTTCTTCTAGTCTTTGTTATTTTATTCCTTCTTGTTTTGACATGTTTGTCGAGTGCAGCCTTGGATTTCATTGCTTCAACACAGTTTCCCTTAATATGAGATATGGCCTCTTTGAATGTTGGCTCCATGTTTTCCTTCATTATTTTTCTAGTTGTAGACGCCTCCTGTCGAGACTCTTTGTCCTTCTTCTTCACCCTATGAACTATTTTGTTAGTAATACTGGTGAGTTTTTCTTTTAATCAGGGGGTCTTCAAAGTTCATATGCTCATCCAAATAAAATACTTCATCCCAATTGATGTCAATATCTACTAGAACTACATTTGACTAGACTGGTTTCTTTCCTTTTGACCCTCTTTCCTACTATTTTCCTTTTTTTGGGGTGTATTTTGTAGGGTGTTCTTTTTGAATTCCAAGATCTTCCACAAATGGTATAGTGTAAATTTATGCTTCTTTTTCTTTCTCCTGCTCAACATCTGTGAGCGGTATTATGAGGGTTGAATTTTTTTGCAATATTTTTGGTGAGATTTCCATTTCATGGCCAATTTATCTTTATAGTTCTTGGAATATTTTGATCCTTGTCAATTGGTAGTCCAAATATTTTGTTGCCAATGTTGACTTAACTCCACACCAAAACTTGGTGGTGTTGATGTTTAATTAAATGTGGTAGGGTTTTAGTAGTGCTCTGCGGACTACCTGCTCGACCCTCCACCCACGAGACACATTTTTGAGATTAATGACCTATGTTTTAAACATTTCATAGATTAGAAGAGATGTTGATGACCCCATCAATCCTAGTGAAAAAATACTATAATTTTCTATGGAGAGTATGTTCTTCACTACAAATGTCACTTCCATGACTATATTGTACTGGCTCATGGTGATCCAAATCAATAGGGAAGGAAATATTATCACTCAACCATACTCTTGGCACTCCCTGCAGTTACTCTTTATGATGCTTGCAATATGTTTTTCCCAATTGAACATTTCCTTGTTTTGTAAAATTTGACCGATATGTTCCAACATTGTCAACTTTACATATAACTCCCAACCTGCAACAATGAAGCACATTGACACAATAATCTAGGTCCACTTGGTATGTAGTTCTATAATTTTTTTGATGAGAATGCCTTTGGAATTCTTTGCGTCATCCCCCCCCCCCGTGAGATATTATATCGAGTTGGTAGGATTAGGGATTTTTGGCACTGTAATCCCCCCATGTGGAAACCTTGTTATTCAATGTATTATGCCCCCTATGATTCTAATTGGCTAGTCAAGTTATAGGTGGATGCCATGGTACCGATTGATTATAAATTTCAATGCTTCTTCTTTCCAACCCTTGAGATATTCTATCTACAGGGATATGAGGAAATGTCAAATTCCAACTTTTTCTAAAACCTCTATTTCCTCCATTCTCAATGTTGTGAAGTATTTCTAGTGTTTTTCCTAGTCAATTTCTTCCATGTGATCCTATAAAATATTGTACATCCGAATTTTGAGCTCGGTTGCTATAGCTCTGTCAAACTTTTGTTTGGTTCTTGGATATGCTAAAGTGTATCACATCTATTTTATCATTCTTGGCATACTTACATACTGATCTTGGTCAAATGAGGTTGTTTATTTTGGAAATATCGGGGTCAAATGATCGATTGAAATCTTGTGGGTTTGTGCTCTCGGATGCTCTGGAGTAACAAGTAAAGCGACAAAGTCATATGTGTCCTCAATATATATAGGCGAGGAGGTGAAGGGTAAATTAAATTTGGGCATCAATATTGGGGGTTCGTGTGCATCGTTATTTATGAATGGTGTAAATGCTTTGTCATGTGAGGGGACTGATACACTAACGGTGAAATGGAGGTTGACCACATCCTATCGGGTTTTCATTGCGTCATAGTGTTTATGTTGGTAGATTCTTCTGATTGGGTTGGTTTCTTTTTCTTGATAAGCTTGTATGACTTGGTCAACTTTTATTTTTTGATTGATTTGTGCAATTTGGTCAGGTTGATCCTTCCAATCGATCCAAGATATTTGGTTGAAATGACCGACCAGGTCGACTTCTTTTCCTTTGTCAAGTTTGATTATGTTTTTTTTTTTGAAATCATATGTTTTATATAGATTGGATAGATGGTGATCATGATCACAAGATTTAAAACTTCCAAATTTACTTGATTTAAGGAATCCATGCTCGCTTTATTTAGGACTTTCATACTCGCTTGAATTAGAAATTTTGAAGCTCACTTGATTCTCTTTCTCATTTATTCAGAAACTGTTGAAGCTCCTGTTTTGGGGTTGAGGTTTCTTTAGGATTTTGTTTCTCTTCTTTGTATATTTGTTGTGCTAACTAGGGATTATATTATCTCTTCATATTTGATATATTGGATCATAAGATGTGCTTCTAAATGGTTCATGGCCAGTAATGGTTTTTTAACTAGTGTCCCTCCTTTCGATACTTCTGTACCTAACTCTTCATAACTGACTGTTTTATTACTTTTGTTATTTCCTTTTCTTCATTTTTTATTTTCTTTATTTTTATTTTTATTTTTCTTTCGACTTGACCTAGGCTACCACAAGTGTTTTTCAACCTAGTTGAAACCCGTTGGCATCCCCGAAGAGGTTTTCACCAACATGTATTATGATTGTTATGTATTGTATTTTTTTAATCGGGCCCTGTTAACTAATTTTTGAAATGGCCCCCCTTGCAAGGTTCTTAGATGGACTGCTTCGGTTGGTCAGATATCTTCGACAACATATGGGCCTAACCAGGTAGTTTTGATTTTTCGAGGTTTCCCTTTTATCTAACTATCATACATTAGTACCAAATCTCCTGATTTTGTGTCTCTTTTCCTTAAGTGTCGATCATGCCAAGATTTTTGTTGTTTTTTTTGAACTTCTTGATGTTGTAGATCCAACATTATTTATTCTTTAAGTTTATTGAATTGATAGAATCATTGTTTTGTATTTAAGGTAAGGTCATACCTTAGAACAAATGCTAGCCTTTCTTTGTTTTCCCATAAGTGTAAGGGAATTACATCTTCCTAACCATGAACAAGATTGAAGGGGGTTTGACCAATCGACCTTTTATAAGCAGTTCTATATGCCAACGATACTGCAGGTACCTTATCATCCCAATCATCCCTATCGATTCCATATATTTCTTTTAGACTCTAGTGAAGGGTTTTATTAAAGGATTCAACTGCACCATTAGCCTGGGGGTGATAGGCCATTGTTTTTTGTGGTCAATCATGAAATTTTTTAGTAGGATTTGGATTGTCCCATTGACAAAGTGTGTTCCCTGATCAATGATTATGGTTAAGGGATCCAAATATTGTTACTTTATTTTCATATATACATTTTTTTTCCACTTATTTTGTGCATGAATCAACTGGTTTTGCTTATGTCTATTTTGTCAAGTATTCAAATATAGTAATAATGTACTTCGCACATGTCCATTTAGATCTCTTTGGAAATGGGCCCACAAAGTCGATAGAAAAAATTTCAATGATAAACTAGGGTTTACCGAGTGTAGGGGCATTTCATTTTTCCATAGAGGTCAACCTATCCTATGGAATTTGTCACATTCTTTTACTTTTTCTCAACAATCCCTATGTAAAGTCGCCCACCAAAGGAAGGCCTACCTGAAGTATCTTTTGTGCTATTGATTGGCTTGGTAGTGCCCCCTGTAGGGTCAACATGAAATTCCTTTATTATATCTTCTCTTTCAAATTATAGGGCACATATTGTAATGTTCCCCAACCTAGTTGAGTTCCATCACGTGTGGAAATATTGATAAAATTAAAATTTATGCTAACTGATCCTGTAGTTTATTAGATACAAGAAAACACACAATTTTAACCATTTGTTGATACCTTGAACTAGATGCATCAACAACATTCTAAAATAGACATAAAATTAATTTAATAAACTAAAATACAACATCATATAAATTGTTCTCAAACATAGGGTTAATACACAACAATTAAACTCATAATGCAACCGAAAAACAAGATAAAACACTTATCTTTTAAAAATGGTTGTGAAACCAACTTCTTTGGACATAATTTCCACCCAATCATAGAAATGTTGCTCCAAATATCAACAAAAATTTACTTCTGAGTTGGGGATAACAATCCACAAAAGAGGGTGGTATCTCACTGTCCAAGCATAGCTCAGAAAGTCTCACAACTCACTGGTATTCTCCTACAACTATCCTAATTTTCCACCATCTCTCTTCCTCTCGACCTTCCCAACCCAAAGAATATACCCCTTCACTACTCTCAGTCCATTTGGAATCCCATTTTTTATCTGGGTCTCTATGGCACAGGTAACCAAGAATCTCACTACTGGGAAACTCAAGCGAGCTTACTGTTAGGAAAACTACCAAAAAAATAACAAAAATCACTTCTTGTTATAGTGAAAATCACACATGAGTTCAATATTTAGGCCCAACAACTTTTTTTTTCATTCTTTTGCTCCAAATATGCTCCAGAATTCACCCTCCATGGTTTCTCTAGCTCCGATCTCTTCTTCCTTTCTCTTTTCTTGTTGTTCACGAAAAAACATGACTGTGTAAAACTGTTGTAATCAACCATACAAATTTTCCTCTCTTTTCTTGCTTGCTTGAATTACAAACTTCCCTAATCTGATTGTACTCAGCCCCCATGCTCCCAATAACTATGGGATGTTACTTATCACACCCACTCTCTTACATGCATTCAATGATTGGGTTCTTCTATACTTAAGGGATAATTATAAGTTTAATACATAATGATAATAAAATTAAGGAATGTGGGTTGAATTAATAGACATGGGTAATTCCCCCTTGGACCCCTCTTAGACACTCCTAGAAATTTCTATTAGTCCCTTCCCTCTCTTGTGTATTAATCAACCCCCATCTCTTTCCATATCCCCCAACAACTTGCATCACATTTTAGTATTAAAATTTAGAAATACAATTGGCATATACATCGCTTGGCCACAACCATACATTATCTCTATATTAAGCATTAAATAAACTGGGGGTTATACATTATCCATATAAGTTTGCGTTGTCCTCAGTGCACACTATGTCGATATACATGCACAAATTTTACATCCTAATACTATGAAATAAAAATTCTACAATTTTACAACTCTAGCAACAGTTCCAACCAAAATATCTTGTTCCTCTCAACTCACTGACCCAAGGAATGTACCCTCTTTATTGCTCTCAATCCATTAGGATGTACAATTATTTTATCAGGGCCCCCATTGTTGGTTGGATAGGACTCCGAGATGTGGTTCTAGAACTCGAACTGCTCAAAATAGAGCCTTGCATTCTTATATTATTTTTTCTTCAAAATTTTCAAAATTTTGTGGGTATTCCTCCCACATGTTTTCTTCATGCTCCCATGTAGCATATTCAGGATTGTAGCAATTTCATTGAACCTTTATCATCCCTATGAATTTTTTCATGAAAATTTTGACTTTCTGGTCCAGGATGCGTGATAGTTCCACCCGAAAATCCCCTTGTTGTTCCACTTGGTTCACAATCCAATAAATTATGTGGTTAGGGTCAGGCACATATTTATTTAATAATGAAACATGAAATACATTATGCACTCTCATGGATGCAAGAAATGATAACATGTATGCAACTGGTCCTATATTTTTTAGGATTTCAAAGGGTCCATAATATCTTGGTGCCAACTTCAGGAAATTTCCTAATCTTAGCGAGCTTCTCTTCGCTTTCACTTTTAAAAATACATGTTTTCCTACTTTAAAATATCAGAAATATCTGTTCTTGTATACATAAATTTTCTGCCTATCCCGAGCAATGTTTAAATTCTACTTGTTCTTTGTCATATGCATTCCATTTCCTATAATAAATTTGGCCCAACAACCACTTTGTCTGTTAGATTATCCCAACTCCTTGTTGTGTTACACTTCCTACCATACAATGCTTCAAATTGACTCATTTTTAATGAGGCTTGATGTTGGCACCCAAATTTTTGGGTTAATATCGTGCACATTCAAGTAGTTGCACGAGGGGTGACAGGAGGCGCATGCGTCAGATCAACTTTTTTTATTACATGCTAGTTCGATTTCTACCAATGCGTGTTGGTCCGAGTTTTGTGATGTGCGCTAGAAATAAATAAGACACTTCATGCATGAAAAAACCAAGAGAAGAATATTTAGGAAATCTCCCCGAATGATTACTATAGGAAGCACGAGGGAACATGGAGACATAAGAAGATGAAATTACAAGGTAGTTGATATTGCCACAATTCTAGAGAGACTATGTGGAATGCATGCAAGTGACATAAGTGTGCATGATTGGCAGTCATAGGAACGAGTGGGGAAGAAATGAAAGTGACAAAGCACCAGAGCCGAGAAGCATATAAAAGAGAGCAATGACAACATAAACAGAGTTAGTCGGTTGGTTGATGTTTTATGGTTGTGGGTATTGATTTCTTTGAGCTTGCTTTGAGCCTATTTTTTGTAATTTATTTGTTTGTAAGTCCGAGTATGTCACAGTTGCAGATTCAGAAGGAAATCACATGGTGTTGTGTAATGTAACACTAGGAAAATGTATAAGATAGAAAGGCTCTATTTTTATCAATTTATGAGTTGCTTAATGTATATATGTGATGGTTGGATGGAGATAATAAAGTTGTAGTGATTCTGATCTTATGATGGTTAATCATGTGTCAATTAAATGTGTGTGTATGTGTTGTTGTGATATATTTTTATAAGTTGTTAAGTAGTGTTCAATGAATTGTATGAATTCCAACCCGGATAAAATTTTGTGCAATTAGTCCTTCATCATCATCAACACAAGACTAGATGGTCTCTGTGATCCTCATGGCATCTCGAGTGAGACCTTTTTTAATCTTTGGATGAGGATTGATATGCCAATGCTTGGGGTTTTTGTTGGTCAAATCTGGACGAACCATGGGTCTTCAATCCACAACATTAAGAAAGATGCATGCAAGCATGAACGAGCCATGAAATGGTTCCATTGCTGGGACCTGAAGGTTTTGTATTGAGTGATAAAGGCCAAGAATGAGATGGTATCCATCACATGAATAAATTCAATATTGATTGACTACAAAGGAAGATGATTTTGCTCGTCGGGAAACTCAACGTCTACATACTAAAGTGGAGTGATGGAAGGAAAAGTATCTCTACTCTAATATGCATGAAATTTTCTTTACTGAATTTACCTATCTATTGTATGAATGGTTGAAGAGGCAAAATTATACTATTATTGCTTTGAGGCTGCAAGAACCACTTGTTTGGGATAAAGTCATGTTCAATAGGCCAAAGGCATTGGATAACAAGTGGATTTGATACACTGATTTCTTATTTTCTTGGGTGAAGGAAAGATGTATAATTGAATTTTATGTTGAGTACACTGATTCATTCAATGAAGTTGAAATAAAGTTCATAAAGGTCCTAGAAGAAGGCTGTTAGAATAAATCCAGGGGCAGATCCAGGGTTCAACGCTCAACAACGCACCACCAAAACCCTAACTACCGACCCTTTCGACAACACCTACAGAGCAAGAGAAGTCTCACATAAGGTAGAAGCTGGGGGATTACAAAATGCAAGTGTCTGTAACCAATATGGGACACAGATCTATGATAACAACACTTCACAGAGTATTCTAGTAACACTTAGAAGGTGCTATGCATTAGTTTCCTAACCTTAGTAACATCACATAACATACCCAAAGATATATTGGTGCAGTAAAAATAAATATTAAGCACTTCAACCACTTAGCACATAGCACTGAGTTAGATCTAGAATTCATTTATCTTTAACACAAGTAAAGTACTAAGAATCAACAGATCTATCTATCATACATAATAATCAAAGCACTAAGCAGATTCATAACATAAACAACACAACACAAAGCAAACCTAAGACACAAGATATACGTGGTTCACTCCAGTGTGGGGCTACGTCCACCAATCGCTTTGCCTTCTTTATTATTCGTCAATCTATTACATCCAGTTACTCCTGTGCACTAAGCCATGGAGTCTAGCTTCGCACCAGAGGGGAGATATGCGAACTGAGCACCAGATCCTCCTTCCAAAACTAGGTCAAGGCACCGTGCCAACTTCTCTATCGACCATAGAGCCTTAATTACACATACACATTCTCTTGCACAAATCCAATCAAACTACTTGCACTTAGCCACTACCACTTCTTATCTACTTCTACCATACATTCTTACTTATTTATACTTTTACAATCCCTTACAATAAGGCCTAATCATGGGTAAACCCCATGGGCCGACATCCAATAAAACATTACAAAAAACCTAAAGAACCCCTTACTGGGTCCACATAGACTGCAAAATAAGTGAGATCCACGATCTCAACTCCACCTGGGCGCTCCATCTTCGACCAGCCTGTCGAAGTCCAAAAGTGATCCAAACCTAACCAAGGTTTCCTCAAAACTTGGTTGAGGGCCAACATGCACCCAACACTCACCTGTGACTCGTCTCGAGTCACTCAAGTCTACGAAATGCTGCTTCAAAGACCTTAAGATTAACTTGAGCTGCCTCAACTTGATCCTTCTCCTGAGCCTCTTGCTCAACAAGCTTCTGGATCATTCTCTCTATAACAGGCCTTTCCAGGCGCTATTGTACTGATGCAACCACTTGGTCCAATTGTGAGCCCTGTCCATCAATCTCTTTCAACATCTAGTAGGCTTCCTCCTGCATAGGTTGTAGCTTTTGCTAAACTTCCATTACCCTGCCCTGGAGGGCAATGATCTGCTATTGCATGACTCATTGCTCCTGGGATCTCTTCATTATTTCAACTACGGTGAGTAGCTTCATCTGTGCCCGTACTGACAATGCTTGATGTTGCGCCTCCTATAACTGCACTTCCAGCTTCCTTAGCTCTGGATTCTTTGCGAGGTGTTCATATGTCTATGCATTTCTATCACTAAACTATTCGCATTCTGAGGCGAGGGCTCTGATTCTTACAATTGTGTTCTTAGAGGCCTCCTCCCTCTGGTCACGCACCTCCTGCGGGATGCTCAGCACTGCTTGGGCCTCCAATTCTATTATCCTTTCTTGAAGCTACTAGATGGTCTCAGCGAGCTTCACCACTTGAGCCTCGACTGACTCCTGTTCCTCTTATGCCAAGCCTAGCACAAAATGACATGATTTACTCACTACCTCTTTAACTGCGTGCCGTTCTACGAGAAACTACTCCTTTTCTCTTTGTAGCTGGGATTTTTCCTCATGTAGCATCGCCTAAAACTCTTCTCTCTCACTTTCGTAGGCGACTACACTGTACTACACTACTTGTGATTTTTCTAAGGCTTTATCTTTATCTTGTTTCAAGGCTTGTGTAGCCTTCTCCTTCTCTTCCTAGATTCTCTGAAGTCGAGCTTCTTTCGCATCTGCAAGTCTTCTCAATTGGGCTGGGTCATCCCCCAATTCTATAATCTATGGCGAGGAAGGTGCAGTAGGTACTGCGCGGACCAAACAAATAGCTTGTTGTAATTCATTTAATTTCTTCTCGATCCTTCCATATATCTCTTCCTGCTTCACTCTGTATCTCTACAAGATGTCCTCGGAAGCGTCCTCCATATCTCCACAGACCAAATTGATATCGTCCTCCGTGAGCGTTGCTTCTAACTAGGGCTTATTAGCACACATCTTCTTCCTTACTATGGGTTTCTTTGGAGAAACCTTCTCTTCTGCGGTGTTAATGTTCCAATAGGGGGGTATTTCGATGGTGTAGCTTCACCTTCTCCTTGCTCATCCACTCCTCCTTGTCCATCTTCTCCATCTCCTCCTCCTCCTAATGATCCAAATCAATTTTATTCAGAGGTGTTGTCCTCCTCATCGATCTCTATGTCCTGGACTTCTTCTTACTTTTTCTTCTTCTTCGTCCCACTGAACTGTCCGACATGCTCAACCTGAGTGACCATGGGGCTTCCTATGGTGTCAATGTCGACGAGTTCTGCATCAGTAACAGGTGCCCGAAATTCCTCCGACCACTCCTTTGTAATCTTCTCCATGTCTTCCTCTGTTAGCTTGTAGTATGATTGTAGTTATTCCTTGTTCTTGTCTCTGCAAGCAGTGATATAGATGAAATGTGGATCTACACAGAATTTTTCTATTGGTCTGTACTAGTGTAGGGTGATCGGTGTCATGCATGAAAATGACTCGATGGAAACCTTCAATTGTTGATAATATGCATGAAACACTACGTTGGACTGTCATTGCTTCGTCATGTTGTTGGTGTACCACAAGGTGGAAAACCTAGCAGCCAACGACTCCGATGGTTTGATCTCTGGAAAGGTGGCTCCTTCAGGCATTTTCCAAGAGACAAATGTGCTCAAAACGATCAACCAACTAAAGTGGAGTTCATATCCCAAATCCCGGGCTTCGCGACAATCTTTCTCTAGTTCATTGATGAGGTAACTCACCCAGTTCATCTTCATGCCCTCCACACATTTTCCTATGAGGTCCACCATGAACTCGGTGACCCATGTGGGGCGGTTCTTCCTTACGAGCTTTCTAGCTATGAGTTGGAAAGTGAGGCACACTGCTCCATCCTGTATAGAGGCTACCTTGTAACCTCGCTTTCCTTTTTCGAATTCGCCATAAGCTTCCTTGATGCGCTGTTCCAGGGAGCGGTCCGAGGCCTTCCCTGGATAAAAATGCTGAGGGTCAGGTTCCTTCATTCTTAAGCCTGTAATCTGGTGGATCGACGTCGGATCCAAAGTGATCCTCCGTTTGAGCCATAGGTATCCACCATGATAGCATGACAAGAGGAGTTTAATGAAAGCGTTAACCTCCTGGTGATGAAAAACATGGGGAATCTTCATCACATTCATCACAGTGGACTGCGCCAGCCCCTTAATCCATGGATGGAAGATGAGGTGAGGCTTCTTCCCAGTTGACTTCATCAAGTAATGGTGGGGTGCTAGCATAACATAGTTCTTCCTGTCGCCTATATTGAATTCACTGTTCTTCAACAACAAGATCTGTCCTAACTGACTCCCGACTATGTGTATTCCCTTTAGAATGTATGGGGTGAACAGAGTGTTCTCATAATCTCATGGGATGCTGTTGCGGTTAATGATCCCAGCCAAAGGTGGAATGTCCTCAGGTAGGATCGATGGGATCTGCTTCGCATTAGCCAGATCACCGCGATGCTTACTTCACTACTCAGTCGCGGGGTTAACACGGCCATAACGACATCCAATCGAAGGGGAAGCCTGCAGTCCCCTAGTCGACAATACTTGGAATCCTTCAGATAATGGTCTATCACCCATTAACTTCTTGAGGACCTCCTTGAAAAGCTTCTCTAATTCACTAGGTTCACTTGACATTCTCAATTTCAAATAGACATGTTTGGGTAGACGAATGGACAGGTAGGGTAGAAAAATGAGTGGCGAGGTCTAGCTTCAGATAACACAACTCGACACTTAGACAATTCTCTATTAGCTCAGTTAATCACGGGTAGAAAAAATTTGTCCCGGCGCAACGACCACAAGTTAAATAAGAGAGGCCTCGTAAGGGGTTCTTCCAACGATGAGGAATGCTTCCATCAATGTGAATCTATCCGTTATGGTGTGGTATCAATGTCCAAAAGTGGTCCATCATCCCATAAATGTGTTTTGTAAACATTCTGGAGCATCCTTCTAACGGTCTAGGCACCTCCAACGGTCATATATCTTCGCCAAGGCGAAGTCTCATTTTGCGCGGTCTTGCTCTTCTAGTGAGGCTAAAATCTTGCAAACCTAGATGCTACGAGGTTCCAGTCTATGAAGTCTTCCATCTGGTCTCTGTATATTATTGCATCTTTTCCAACTTAGCTTTCTTTTTATTGAGCTTCCTTTCCTTCTTCCATGTGATCTGAGTCTCTCTAACTATTTCTGGAATCCTCTTTCTGTTTTTATTCTTATCTTCCTTTAGTGCAATGGCTTCGCACTGTTGAGGTGCCTTCAAAGAGTATGTAGTTAATATCCCTTCTCTTAATACTTCCTGGGTGGATATACTTATTTCTTTCATAGATAGGTTCTTCAAGTCTTATTGCATTCTTTCAACCTTGACTACTAATTCTCTTGCCTTCTGTCCCTCCTGTGTTGTTACTTTGTTCTATTTCTTTGACTTATCCTCTCGTTCTTCTATTACTCGATCCATTTTTCTAGCTATGAAATACATTAGTTCTTGTTTTTTCTTTTCTGTGGTCTCCTCCTTTGCTTTCCTTATGATTTGATCTGTCTCAATCCAAGTCTTACCTAGAAAAATTGGGAAAGGGGCGTTGTCCCCAACAAACTTAATGACTTCAAATTCCTCTTCAGTCGATGTTCCATGAACGATAATAGGTATATTAGTAACTCTTCCACATAAGGTTATCATCTTACCCTTAAACAAGCCTATCCTTCCCAATGAAGGTATTACAACAAGATTTCCCAAAATTTCCCAAGTGTCTTCTGTCATAATATTCACTTGTGTTTCCTCATCCAAGACATAGTTTATATTGAAGTCTTCTATTCTTACATTTATGTGCTGTTTTACTTTCAGGATCTCTGGTAAACTAACATCTTTGTGAACATCCGTCATTTCTTTCAACTATACTAATGTAGTATGAACTTCCTCTGACCTTTTCTCTTTAGAACTTTATAACATGCTCTTAGTCTCTTGACTTTCTTCATAGTTTTCTTGTCTTATGTTCATCCTTTCAACTTTAGCAATCATCCTTGGAAAATCCTCAACCTCATGACCAACAATCTTACAACAAAGACAAATAGGACCTATGCCAAGACATTCCTTAGAAAAATGTCCCGGTATTATGCAGTTATAACATAATGTCAATCCTCTTTTTATTTTAAATGTTCCCCAACCTCTTCTGTACTACGCGCTAGGATCACAGTATTGGACCTGTAATCTGCAATTTTTTTTTCTAGGTTCCTGCATCCATTTATTAATCCAAAGATTCTTTCTATGCATAGGAATAACATATCCTTCTTCATTTCCATTAAATTTACTCAAATCAACTATTTCTTCCAACCACGCCCTAGATTTCAGACTAGGACAAACTATATTGAACATACTTAAATTCATGCTTTCGAAACAAAATTTTTCACTTATCTTTCTCTTGTCAAAGCACAAAGATTGCCTATTTTAGGATCTTACCTCTTTATTCATATCATATTTCTTTCTTAGCACATAGCTTTGCAAGTCAAGTAGAATACTATGCACTTTGGCAACAAATCTATGCACAAAGCTTCTCTTTTATTTACTTCAGTTCCCAACAATCACAGTTTCAGGTCCCCGCAACATAACCATTTGTTGGCACAGGGGCAGACCCAGGGTTCAACGCTAAAAAATGCACCAACAAAACCCTAACTACCGACCCTTTTGGAAACACTTGCAGAGTAGGCGAAGTCTCACCCGAGGTAGAAGCGAGGGGGGGGGGTTACAGGACACATGTGTCTGTAACCGATTTGGGACACATATATGTGATAAAAACACTTCACAGAGTATTATAGTAACACTTATAAGGTGATATACATTAGTTTCCTAACATTAGTAACATCGCAGAACATACCCAAAGATAGATCGACGCAGTAACAATAAATATTAAGCACTTCAACCACTTAGCACATAGCACTAAGTTATATCTAGAATTCATTTATCTTTAACACAAGTAAAGTAATAAGCATCAACAAATCTATCTAACATACATAATAATAAAATCACTGATCAGATTCATAACATAAACAACACAACACAAAGCAAACCTAAGACACAAGATATACATGGTTCACCCCAGTGTGGGGCTACGTCCACCAACCAATTTTCCTTCTTTATTATTCCTCAATCTCTTACATTCATCTACTCCTATGCACTAAGCCACGTAGTCAAGCTTCACACCAGACATGAGATATGTGTACTGAGAACCAGATCCTCCTTTCAAAACTAGGTCAAGGAACTGAGCCAACTTCTCTATCGAGCACAAATATTTAACACATATACATTCTTTTGAACAAATCCAATCAAACTACTTGCACTTAGCCACTACCACTTTTTTCTACTTCTACCATACATTCTTACTTATTTATACTTTTACAATCCCTTACAATAATGCCTAATTATGGGTAAAACCCATGGGATGACATCCCATAACCCACTAAAAAAACACTAAAGAACCCATTACTGGGTCCACATTGCCCACAAAATAAGTGATATCCACGATCTCAGGTCCGCCTGGGTGCTCCATCTTCGACCAGCATGTCGAAGTCCAAAAGTGGTCCAAACCTGACCAAGGTTTCCTCAAAACTTGGTCGAGGGCCAACAATCATGTTCGATATGCCGAAGGCATTGGATAACAAGTGGACTTGATCCATTGATTTCTTTTTTCCTCGGGTGAAGGAAATATATATAATTGAATTTTCTATTGAGCACACTGATTCTTTCAGTGAAGTTGAAAGAAAGTTCATAAAAGGTCCTAGAAGAAGGTTGTTAGAAGAAATCCAACTCTGGATAAAAATGTTTTTCATGGAGAAGGGGTTGATGCGCATGGAGCATATTATAATGGCTGCGTAGACTCCCCTTGTGCTGGGAGGGGGATTAAAACATGAGCGAACAAGTGATAGAGGATATGGATCCATTGAGGAGAACCTAGAATTTGTTAAAGTAAGGTGATGAATATGATGGACCTAGGAGAGAGAGAGAGAGAGAGAGAGAGAGAGAGAGAGAGAGAGAGAGAGAGGAAAGGTATGCAAGAAGAGTTCATTCAAGGATAAGAGTGGAAAAAAGAATTGGAAGGAAGTTAGAAAGGGGTGGATGATGAGGGGTTAGGCTCATAATGAAGAGGAAGGAGACTACACCAGGATGAAGTGCAGGAGAGTGTGATGTGCCAGAGAGGAGCATATATCTGGATAGGCCCAAAAAGAGGCATGACATTGAGAGTAGGGTATCACGTGGAGATACCAATAATAGTAGTAGTAGGCGCACATAAGATGAAGTATAAACCCCTTGTATTTTGTGGAGTGTCACAAATTCGGAGGAAGCTGAGGTCCATAGTAGAGGTGCAGAAGTAGGAGAGGAAGATGGAGGATCCCCTAGTGGCGGGGGAGAAGAGTTAGCAATAGTGGATGGTATTGCATGACTATAGGTAGGGAACTCTTTGGGTTCCCTCATAAGAAATGTTAGAAAAATATGGAATTACCCCCTCTTTGAACCACACTCATTGTGCATTTGTAGCCGAGGATAAAAAATGAGACAATGAAGTGATTGGAGTAGAAGAAAGAGTAGGGAAATAAAGAAGGGAAGCAATGAGTGAAGATGAAGAAGAAGTCATTGCTACTTAGCTAGGAAGAGTATCAGTACCGAGATCCCATACACCTAATAGTCAATTTGGAAGATATAGTTTGATATTAAGGATGGCGAATCATGATAGTACCCTGAGGTTACCCATGTTCCATGGTACGGGTAGAGATGATGTAGAGTAACAATGGCTCACCTGTGAGGCGATATGGTCTGTGAAAAAGATCATAGATAAGGTGTCTAAGATTGTGCAATTGGAAACCACATTTAGGTATATAGCCTTGATGTGGTATATGAAGTATAAAGAAACTACCCTAGTAGGATGGGTGAGGTCCCTAACAGAGATCAAGAGAGATATGATTAAGTAATTCCAAAATCCTAAGTGAAATTCTCAATGTATTACATAGATTAAAGAGATTAATTAGAAACCGAGAGAAATAACGTGGGATTATGAACAACGGTTCAAGATTTTGCTAGATAGGTTGACGTTCCATATCCAAGACGTGCAACATAGGGAATGGTTCACTGCAGGGTTTCTTCCCTAATTATTCGAGTCCCACTTACCTAGTGGAAGGTGACTACTTAGGAATAAGTGGTGGAGATTGCAATTTGTCTGGAGCCTACACTCAGAGGGGGAGAGACATAGAAATGTTTGGCACATGTATAGTCCCATTTGGAAAACTTGACAATGAAATTGCAATATATGGCAAAGAAAAAAGTCATGCGTGAGTACGTATGGTACACAAAATGAAATTCATAGGGGAATCATAGAGATGAATGTCACACTAGGAAACTATATGGAAATGGGTGCACTGAGTCCATTTCCAGCTGGACCTCAGGTGGAGTGGTGAAATATTTGCAGACAGTGGGACCATATACCACCTCGCTTCCCGACATAGGAAAAGTAACATAAGTTGCATCACACTCCATTTTGTGAATTCCATAAGTCCACGGGACATGATGTGAAAAACTTCCAATGCCTCCAGCTAATGCAAGACCATACCCATGATGTATTCTGGGTGCAAGAGGAACAAAAGGGTTGTGAATGTGGTGGTGCGGAGAGAGGTTGATATCAAGGAGGTCCCAAAGGAATATATGGACGTGGTCACAGATGAGGATATGGAGGGGGAGGTAGACYCCCCACTTGTTTTAACTATGGAGAAATAGGTCATGTGTCAATATTTTATACGAAACCATGTGCTCTCTATGGGTACTGTTACAACCCCAAGCATGTTACCGAGGATTGTCCCGACTTAATGAAGAAGTGGGAAGAGAAGAGGGAACATTGCAATATGGTGCATGCAGAGCCATGTGGGAATTAGAAAAATGATGATGAAGTTTATGTATAGATGATAACTCAAGGCGGAGAAAATATGGGAATGGACTTTGAGCATGGTGAAATATCGGGTCAAAGGTTGGAGGGGAAGATAAGAAAGGTGGTGTATCCCCCTTCTAAGTTTGATTCATCCCCAAAAAGGTAGTTTCTATGCAATGCCCAGAGGGCCATAGAGGAAAAAAGAGCATGGGAAGATTTGCAATGCATGACATAGAGGTCACTCGAGGAGGCTCATATCTAGGAGGAAGTTCAACAAGTGATGTAGAGGTCACTGGAAGAGGCTCTCTCCCATGAAGAATTGCAACATGCCATGCAAAGGTCCTTGGAGGAAGCTCACACGTGCAAATAAATAGAATAGATGATGCAAAGGTCCTTGGAATAACGGTGCAGACAGAAGGAGATGCGACGTGTAGAAAAAAGGGTAATCAAGGAACATGTGCATGAGGAGTTGAAGCACACAACACACGAAGAAGCATTATGCAACTTGGTTCATGAAACAAAAACTGAGGAGCAAGTAAGTAATTTCTTGCGTTATTGTTTAAGATTGTTAAGCGATCCTGATGTTCTGGGAAATTTGGAATATATGTTATCAACCTACATGGGGGAAGAAGGGACAGAGAGAGATATATCACCCCCCCTACCAGAAAGGGATATTTTGTAATAAACCTGACCCCTAAGTACCCTTTTTAGGGGTGGGGTATTAAATTTTCACTTATTCTATCAATCTTAAATCTTCTCTGCCACAACTCCATCCTCTTTTTCTCATCAAGATCTTTCCAACGCCAATAGATTCACTCAGGATTGAGCCCTAGAACAATGGTATGACCTTCCAAAGTTAATGGTTTACATAGTCATCTCTCTTACTTCCATGTGGTATCCACATGACGTTTCATTGATGGTGCCAACTGACGTGGTGAAACCCTCGTCCTAACATGGCACTAGCCTAACCTACCATGGTGGAACTTCAGTCCACGCAGGCCTACAAGCATCGTCACCCAGACCTTATTCCAATGCACTTTCATGAGTGAGGGAATCACAAAATTATAATGCTTTAGCTCCCTTTCATCAATCCACCCAAGAGATATCATTAATTAGCCATTTTTTATCTTCATGGACTCGCAGGCTCATGGATGCAAAACTTATGAGCATCCTTTCACAGGTCCGTCAGAGAAGTCTCAACACAACCAATTTTCATCTTCGCAAACTTGAAAAATCATGGATGCATAAGTCTATAAGAATCCTTTCACAGGTCCATCTAAGAAGTATAGACACTTAACCATCTTTGTCCACTTACGCGGACTCATGGAATCACATATGTACAATTTTGTACCTCCTCTTCATGATTCCTTTCGAAAGTTTCAACACTTAGTTTTTCTTCCATCTATGTGGATTCATCGACTCACAAACTCATAGAATCAAAAATGTATAATTCTCCCCTTCATAAATTTGTCTGAAGAGTCTCAACACTTAGCCGCTTTTCCATCTACTCGGACTTGTGTACTCAAAGATGCATAAATCTATGAGCATCATTTCATGGGTCCATATGAGAAGTATCAACACTTAGCCATTTTTCCATATATGCAGGCTCACAAAATCACAAAATCATAGACTCAAAAATGCACAATCCTTCCCTTGATAAGTCCATTTGAAGAGTCTCAACACTTATCCATTTTCATCTATGCGGGCTCGTGGATTCACAGACTTGTGGGCTCATGAATGCATAATCCTTCCCTTCATAAGTCCATTCGAAGAGTCTAAAAAATTATCCATTTCTTTATCTAAACGGGCTCATAGACTCACAGACTCACAAATGCATAATCCTTCCCTTCATAAGTCCATTCTAAGAGTCTCAACATGCAAGATACCAGATATATAAAATATGCATAACAGAAATAAAATGCTAGAAATGGCAAAATAACAGTAAAATATCTAG
>ML791179.1:278753-294971 GCA_009831015.1 Picea engelmannii
GCATTACATGCATCTTTAACATGTCTTCTAATATTTGGTTCACTCTTTCTGTCTGTCCATCCATTTGAGGGTGATAGGCTATGCTAAACAACAATTTAGTCTCAAAACCAACCATTAAGGATTTCCAAAATCTTGAAGTAAATTTTGTGTCTCTGTCAGATATAATCTCCCTAGGCATGCCATGCAGTCTGAATATCCCCTTCATGAATATGTTAGAAATATCTATTGCCTTTAAAGTTGACTTGACAAGAACAAAGTGAGCAGATTTGCTCAATTTGTCCACCACTACCATGATGGCATCATTCTGCTTGGCCGATTTTGGTAATCCGGTGATGAAATCCATGGAGATGGTTTCCCATTTCCATTTTGGAATTGGTAGAGGTTGTAACAACCCTGCTGGGTGTCGGTGTTTTGCCTTAACTTGCTGACATTCTAGACACTTAGCTAGATAGTCAACTATGTCCTTTTTCAATCCAGGTCAATATAATTGTTTCGTAGTGGCCATGATAATTTTATGATAACCTAGATGACCAATATATGGTCTCTTGTGTAGTTCATCCATTATGAACCTCTTCAAGTTGTCACAACTTGGAATATACAATATGTTTCTGTAGGTCAACATGCCTTCATCAAGCATATGATAGCCTTCATACTTTAGCCCCATGGGCTCTTACTTTAGGTATGATGTTAGGGTCTTGAAGAATGCATCTGTTTCTTGTGAATTCCTGACTGTCTCCCTAACTTCCGTTTCCCAGGTTCTTACTGCTTCTAGGTGAAACATTTTCACACTTTTGCTAAGGGCATCAACCGCTCTATTTTCCTTTCCTTTGATATGTTTGATTTTGAAATCAAACTCACTAAGGAGAGCCATCCACCTAACTTGTCTAGCATTGAGTTTTGGTTGATCAAATAGGTGCCTCAACCCACAATGGTCTATCATAAGTACAAATCTTCTACCCAGGAGGTAATGCCTCAACATTTTTAAAGCATGCACTATGGATTCCAACTCTAGATCATGGGTTACATAATTGATTTCACGCTCATTCAATTTTCTGGATTCGTAGCAAATTACACACCCTTCTTGCATAATGACTCCTCCAGGTCCTTCCTTACAAGCATCTGTACACACGAGGAAGTCATGATCAAGGTCTGCAATCTTCAGCATGGGTGCATGGGTTAGAAGGTATTTCAGTTCTTGAAATATTTCTTCACATTCTGAGTTCCAAGTGAATTTAACTTCCTTTTTCTGAAGGGAAGTGATTGGGAAACCAATCTTGGAAAATCCTTTTATGAGCCTTCTATAGTATCCTACTAATCCCATAAAGGACCTGATATCAGATACATCCTTTGGGGTAGGCAATTCCATGATAGATCTTATCTTTTCAGGGTCTACTGTTAGTCCTTCTTCAGAAATAACATGGCCTAAGTAATGGACTTGCTTTTGGAAAAAGTCACACTTTCTAAACTTAGCATAGAGATGATGCTCTCTTAGTACTTGAAGCACTAATTTAATATGTTCTTCATGTTCCTCTTTGTTCTTGGAGTAGATTAGGATATCATCAATGAAAACCAATACAAATGTGTCTAGGAGTTTGTTGAATACATTATTCATCAAGCACATAAAAGTGGCGGGGGCATTAGTCAATCCAAATGGCACCACCACAAATTCATAGTGACCATACATTGTCCTGAAGGCTATTTTGTGGATGTCTTCATCCTTGATTCGGACTTGATGGTATCCAGACCTTAAGTCAATATTTGAGAAAATGGAAGTACCCCTTAATTGGTCAAACAAGTCATCAATTCTTGGTAAGGGATACTTGTTCCTTATGGTTGTCTTATTGAGTTGTCTATAGTCTATGCACAATCGAAGTGTGCCATCTTTCTTTCTCAAAAACAAGACGAGTGCTCCCCATGGAGACACGCTGGGTTGGATGTAGCCTTTTTCGATCATCTTCTTTAGCTGTAGCTTGAGATCAACTAGCTCTAGGGTACTCATCCTATAGGGCGTTCTAGACACTGACACTACTCCTGGTGCAAGTTTTATGGAGAAGTCAATGTCTCTTCTCGGAGGTAGACCCGATACTTCTTCCAGAAACACGTCTTTATACTCTCCTAATATGGGGTGGTCCTCTAGGTTTGGTTTGCCATCCTCAACAGAGACCAACACTTGTATTCCATATAGAGGACATCCTTTTTTGCAATACTTTTTCATTTGAAGGGATGAAATTTGCCTCACTGAGACAGGCCTCTGAATCCCTTGAAGGGTTATTTTTCTCCCTTCTTCATTTTCACACTCCACAGTTTTATGGTAACAATCCAACTTGGTTTTGTAAGTGGATAACCATTCCATACCAACCAACAAGTCATAATATCCTATGGGATGTATGTTAAGGGTCGCTTGGGTGGGAAATCCATCCATAATGAATTGGCAAGATGGTATGACCTCTGCTACTTTTCTTTTGGTTCCAATGGATAGTTGTACCATCCATGGCTTAACATGTCTAGCTGGTTGCAGTTTACACTTATCAACAATTTGAGGGGCCACATAACTCAAATTAGAACCAAGGTCAATTAAAATAGAAACTAGATGGTTGGAAATCATACCTTCCATCTCCACCATTGAAGCTTGGTGGTTGGCTTGTTTATTATCCAAGGCTGCATAAATCTGTGGCATGCTCCTAGCCACATCATTGACTATGGTAGCTTCTTGGATTTTGTAGACTCTCCTACTATTCTTTTGTTTGTGTGGACAATCCCTCAACAAATGTTCTTCTCCACAACCCTAACATTTCAAGGGTTCTCTCTTTGGGTTATCAATCTTTCTTGGGATTGCTCCAAAAGGTTTATTTCCACTCTGGGAGGTGTAATTTGGCTGATACACACTTCTAGTAGGAAGGCTCATCCTAGAAACCTTCCCATAGTTATCAAATCTTGAGGATTTAAACACCTTCTTCTTGAATCCCGAACTACTCTTCTTCTTCTAGTCCTCACGAGGTTCTGTCTTACTCCCGAACTGTTCATAACAATACCTTGCCTTATGGATAGTATATTCTAAGGTATTTGGTTCTTCAAACTCAATCCTATCCTGGTAGGTCTGAGTTAACCCACTAATAAATCACTACACTTTTACCTTTTTATCCTTTATCTAGGGTACATACCTCAACAACTCAAGGAATTTATTGACATATTCCTCAAAGTATTTCTCTGACAAATACTTATTCTTGAAGTGTTTCTCAAACTGTTTCCATGAAAAGTCCTTATCATGGATTCCTTTCACATGCCTAAGGTCTTCCCACCAAATGGAATCCTTTCATTTCAGGTTGAAGATGGATATTCGAGCCTTTAAGGTTTCAGAGTAGTCATGGAATCTGAAGTACTTTAGAACTTCTTTATACCAAGCAACCAAGCTTTTGCCTCTTCCCCTTTCTCAATATATCCTTTGAAAGAGGGTGGTTTGGCTTTCTTGAACTCTTTAGGATCATGAATTTTGGAATACCTTCGCTTCTTTCCTTTCCCTTGATAATGTGAACTAGATTTTCTACTAGAATATCCCTCGGAGTTGCCAGTTTCCTGTCTCGATGAGAATCTCCTGCCTCGAAGTTGGATCTTCCTTGAGGTACTCCTCCTAGTGTGGCCACTTATGGGATGAAGTTTTTGTATCTCAGGTGGGATTTGAATTCTCTTCGTATGTCTTCGGTCCACCTGACTGGTTGCGGGTCCATACTGCAACTTCCTCTGTATATCGGATTAGCTCTGCAACAAGACAACATTAATTTCCATTTGTTTTTATTACTCCTTTATCAATCTCTCATTGTCATCCTTGAAACTATGTAATTCAACCATGAGGCTCTTTACCGTTTCATCCATACCCAGAGGGGTTTCCACCGCCCTCTTTTCGTCAGATTCTTCATCTCTATTGTGGGAGCCATCCCCCACTTCATGGAACACCACCATCCTTTAGACTTGTAGTTTTCCCGTGATTTACTGAATGCTTGAGTGATGAAAAAAAATTTGTTGTGAGCCAACATCCTATTAGTTTATGAAAAACACACAATTCATATTTCTTAAATACACACACACAGTAGAAAGTTTCATTCTTTTCTTCAGTAAAATTTTAACCAGAATATTTAGGAAAGAGGTAAGATAGGGTGTCACCCTTAAAAGTCCTTTAAGTATGGTTTTTACACAACTCGTCCATGAGCCAAAGCAGACCAAGTGTTGTAACCATGCTCTGATACCAATTCGTAACACACCGACCCCTGAGTATCTTTCCTAGGGATGGGGCATAAAAATTTCTCTCTCCTTAACATCTCAAATCCTCTGTCCAAGATCTTTATCCTCTTCTACTTACCCATAGCATTCTAATAACTGCTACTAGGCTCAAATTCAATATTTTGGTTGCAAGTTATGGCTTCCAAAAGTTCTTTGGGCATTCATTGGTTGAGGGCCACATGGCATCCACATGAATCCACCTCACACGTATGGTCTCCAAGTTCCTTCACCCATGGTGGAAGTCCATCCATTGTTCGCTCCCACGACTGGACTCAATCTTCGTCTAACACATAGGCATCTAACATGCAGGCCAACATGAAATTTAGAACTTCGACATTGAATGCCTCCTTACTGTCTACGCACGAGACCTTCCAGAGTCCCGAACTCCCGAAGTCTTGTAATCTTTCGACGTGGTTCCGACCTTTGGGCCTTTTGGGTCTCTCTATAATGCTACAACTCAAATCCTTGGGAGTCTCGAAGTCCTAGACTCCCGGAGTTCCGGTCACTTCACCAATCACTTTTCCTAGGTGGTCACGTATCAGGGGCTGACACGTAGAAGGGCCAGGGGTGACAGATGTCACATTCTAGTAGGCATATAGGGTCTACGAAAAGCACAAATCGAGCAGAAACATAGTACATCAATCTTGGGTCCACATCACCTTGGTGACGTTGACTTGGCACATCACACTAGACTGACAACCTTCTAACGCCTCTTAGATCTCACGATCAAGATCCGACCATGTAGATCCATAGATATACGACTCTTGTTACTTTTGATATTCAACGTTCGAGAGTTTTGTGATGCAAACTCCTCTTTTCTCCTCGAATGCCTAGTCTCCGGACTAAAGGATCTAGTGCCACACGTCCACTGTATATCGATGGCTAAGAGGTATCCTGAAGGATCCTTAGATCTATGGTCCACATTACTTCATGACTCCGCCCTTCGGGGGTTTTGATGTTAAAACACCCCTGTCCTCCCGAATCAGTCAATGCTGGGCTGACTACATCATAAATCCGACAGCTAGGAAGGAACCTGAAGGATCCCTAGATCTACGGTCCTGGTCACTTCACGGCTTTAACCTTCAGGGTTTTTGGCTTTACCACCACTCCATTCTCTCAAAGAAGGACTTCACCGAAGTACCGTGTGTGGGTCCTTTCTCCTGAATGATCAGATGGTAGGCAGGGCTCCTGATGATCTTCCCCAAATATTTGACTCTCCTTCACTTTGTAACTTCGACGCTCGGGGAGTTTGATGCCATGACATTTCCATTCTCCTGAATTGGTACTCCACCAAAGTCACCTCAGTGTAGATCCAACGACTAAGGGAACCCCCAAACATTCTCGATCGGTGGTTCGTGGTACTTCGCGATGGGTATTTAGATCCCGGTTTAGTCAGTAATATAGGTTCATCTAACCAATATGGAAACCGCCCAACGCCGGTTAACCTTGCAGGTAACTGTAACTATCGGTCACCTTCGATCGGCTTGTGACTATGAGGGCCGATAATACTCCGAAGTCCCAGACTTACGGAGCTCCAAAGCCAGGAGGAATTAGCTCCCTTAGGCTTAGCATAGGGTTCCTAGATCTTTGTCTCATGGGTCCTTCTAACTCTCGCGAGTTAAGCACAACTTTCCTCATCTTGAACTTTCTAAGGACTTGGGAATGATATCCCGGTCGCACAACAAGGAGTCTGAAGGAGATATCCTCTTCAGACTGACAGGGTCAGATTGATGCAATGCTTTTTATCCCAGCCCTCCTACAGGTTTACATCCCAAGATGTCTCTAAGGCTAAGCTAGGGCATATAGACGATCAATCAGAAGCATAAGTCCACAAGAAGATAAATGCATACACATAACTTGATCATTCAATACATAAACCATTTATAGACAGATAAATACATGCATTCATCCATTATTCCATTTCAATACACAAAGTATGAAAAAACTTATCATAAACAGACAACATGATGCGACTGCTGAAAGGGGTTCCTGTTTCCACCCAACCATAGGTTCAGTCACTCCTGCGGATTTACCACTGGCCACCCCCGAGCTAGACCACGATGCTTTGAGAGATAATTATTTCTTCCAGCTCAAAAAAAGTCAGGGACGGAGTTTACTATCCTCCTCCCATAGGATCTTGGAAACGTGTTTTCTCTATACCAAGCAAGGAGGCCTGCCCGAGTACTTCCTCATTCATTCAACACCCTCGTTTATTAGTTTGTATCATAACCCTGCTAGCCACATCCTGCGACCATAACACATTCATCTTTCAGTTCTTCCTCGAACTTGAGAGCTTAATCTCTCTTCTCTTCTTCTCTTCACAAAAATTCCTCTTCCCACCACACCTTCCTTTCTTTCCTTCCTCAACAAGATTTCATGTGGCCCAAATTCCCAGCCCATGGTCAGGTCTAAAATCCTTACAGATGGACATTCTGCCCCATCTCCTAATTAGCTCTTGAGGAGGTCTTCCCACCTAACAACTTGAATGTGATTCATTCTTGGGTCAGAGGATTGTTTTGGTCCTGAGCAATTAAATCCAGCAAGGTACTGGTTTGGTGGGGGTTATCTCAACCATTCCTGGTTCCCCTCACCATCTCTTTCATAGCATCTGTGGTCTATCTTGGAAAACCCCCCTTTCAACAATTATGAAACACTTATCCATTTTCTATTAGTAACAAAAATTACATTCATTGACCTTTTATACAAAGGTTCATCAAATCAAGCATTCACACATATCGAGTTTTCCATAGTCTCTTGGACAATATAGTTGTTTTTACAAACTGGGGGAAACATGGGTGTTACACAATGTAGATGTATTCCAGTTCTTTGCCATCTGTATTCACATGGAAAAACATGTCCTTAGATTAATAAATATATACTTTCTCTTATTACAATCATGAGTGTCATAAACTTTCTCATGTGTTCATACCTCTTTACCTCTTCCAAGTGGTCTAGCAACAATCCAAAGGACTCCTTTTTTAATTTCTCAATTGGGTTATTATCCAACAATAATTTTCTTCATTCAATATAGCTAAAATTAAATTTACCTTACACATTTTCCATCAATCCTCTGATAGTGAGGGATCATACACATATACATGGTTTAATATTTTATTAAAGAAATAATTATTACTGCTACATATTCTATGAATCCATACCAAATTTCCTTTAAGCACAATAAATTTTACATAAAGGTCTTAAACCTTATATAATCAATCATCTTTAATTACAAGATACTTTTCCTACCCTAGCAGATAAACATTAGTATACTTATCAAAACTGTTAGAAAAATAGGATCGCAGAGCAATAAAATAAAACAAATACGGAAATAAAACACATAAGATACATAATACAATAGAGACATAGATATACATGGTTCACCTAGTGTGGGCTACGTCCACCATATAAATTGATAATTATTTCCTTTTTATTATGTAGCAAGATGAATGGATACAACCTACAACATGCCCGTTGTAACTTCCTCGTCTTTCTCTCACAATCTCCTCCCTCAGAATACAATATTCACTATCACACTCAACCGCAATACAATTACCTCATAAAATAGGGTTTTCTTATAGGGAAAAAATCCCTAACATAACTTCTACAGTCAAATATGTGAACTTATAAGGCACGATCTAGATTGACTATGAAATTACAATATCTTACAAGGAAATTTTTCCCAAAAGTTTTCTTCGGGGGCACTGCCCATGAATTCCCCACCAGGGGGGGCTCCATTAATTGTCACCACTCCCCATCGACTCCCCTGATGACAGTAGTGGGGGGGGATCCCCTCCACACCCCCCCATCAAGAAATGGGATCCAAGCAAAACTAAAACACACCTCTGAATCAGGAAGATAATCAGGCTCCACAACAACAAACAACAACCCAACTCATGTCCCTTATCTGGACTCAAGAAGGTTCATAGCATTTTTTTTCCAACTCTTCCATTTTCATTAAGGTTTTACCAATAATTCCTATCGACATATTCCTACTCGTATAAGAGTAGTCATAAATTTGACAAAGGGACAATATAATTTCCTTTGCTGAAATTTAGCTAGGGTTTTCACGGTATCATTTCAATATGTAGTTCTTCTCCTCRKGAAGTTACTGCAGATAATAAAAAATCTTTTAAAGGTAGAAACACCTTTCAATAGGCTCACCCAAATTCTAATATAATAGTCCTATTACTAATCTCTTGCCCATCYGGGCCTAGTGTTATAGTCTTCTYTGATACCACTTTGTAACAGACCTGACCCCTAAGTACCCTTTTTAGGGGTGGGGTTTTAATTTTTCACTTCTTATATCAACCTTAAATATTCTTTGCCATAGATCCATCCTCTTTTCTCATTAAGAGGTTTCCAATGAYAGTAKATTCACTCAATATTGAGCCCTAGAACAAAAGGTATGAATTTCCAGAGTTATTGGTTTACATAGACAACATCTCTCTTACCACCACATGGCCTCCATGTGACGAGTCATTGACATGTGCATCCTTTCACATGTCCATCCAAGAAGTATCAACACTTAACCATATTTTTCCACCTATGTGGACTCGTGGACTCACAGGCGTAAAATTATCTAACTCCTCTTCATGAGCTCATTTGAAAGTTTCAATACTTAGTTGTTCTTCCATCTACATAGATTCACAGACTCACGAATGTATAATTATGCCCTTCATAAATCCGTTCGAAGAGTCTCAACACTTAGCCGTTTTTCCATCTACGTAGACTCGTGGAATCGAATATGCATAAATCTATATGCATCCTTGAATGGGTCTGTCCGAGAAGTATCAACACTTAGCCATTTTTCCATCTACATGGGATTGCAGACTCACATAATTGAAGAATCATGAATGCATAATCATTCCCTTCATAATTTCGTTCGAAGAGTCTCAACACTTAGACATTTTTTCATCTATGCGGGCTCACAGACTCATGGACTCTCGGACTCATGAATGCATAATCCTTCCCTTCATAAGTCCATTCGAAGTGTCTCAACACTTAGCCATATTTTTATCTACATTGGATCGTGGACTCACGAATGCATAATCTTTCCCTTCATTAGTCCATCCAAAGAATCTCAACACTTACCCACTTTTCCTTGTGAGCAAACTCATTCATCTTTCCTCTCTAACCCTTAAAATCGACAGGGACCCACTCCCTATTGCCTCGACCAATTACAGGACTCCATGTGGCTTCCTCGTAGACATAGGATCATGACATTAGCATAACCATTAGTATGATTTCGTCCCTCCTCTCATTAGTTTCTGAGGGCTTCCACATTGATCAACGACTAAGATCACATCCCAAATTTACTCCGATTAATGGTTGAGATATTTCAAACTTGTGATCTGACATCCAACATTGGAACGAAGGTCTAAGACATAGTTTTCCCAAGGGTCCTGCGCTATGTCCAAGCATATAATTACCTATTGGTATTCATAGGATGATACCTATCAACTTTTGGACACGGTGGCGTTCTAGGTCAGCATGGCACACCATGCTGGCATTACCTCTCCTTGAATTATCTCTTAAATGAGCCCACTACGATCTATAACAGATGTTAATCCCTGATTAACGATCCATATTAATGCAAGTACATTCTCTATATGTAGGGTAACCTATCTCGATGGAGGGTCCAGATCTAATCCCTCCGCTAATCCAACAAATTTTATTTTTTCGATCTCAAGACATGTTTTTTACATCCGATTTAGGACTTAAACCATTCAAGGATACATCTTTGGGATCTTTTCCTTACATTCAACTATTAACTCATGATCCTAATTTCCATTCATGGATTTACCATCACAACAATGGTTATATATATAGCACATGGGAATCATAAAATTAAATTCATTATTTTATATCAGAACATTGCAGAACATTGATATTCTGTGTGAAGGGAATGCATCGTTCTTGCCATCCTACCGTCACTTAAACACAAGAGTTTGTAAATACAATAAGCATCATCACTATAAATCAAATGTGTGTATGTATAGCGCAAGTACAAGAATTTAATCATACATTTCAATTCAATTACATAGAGTCTATGGAATAATTATCTATTACAATTGATAGTTGACCAATTGACTGTGGGTGTTCACCTTTCCCCCAACCGTAGGCTAAGATTCATTCACTCTTAGCATTCTGGCCACCCCCGTGCCAAGCCATGATATCACTAGGGAATATCTCTCAGGTTCAGAGTAAGGTTTTAAGGTTACTCTCCTTCACTCTACTTTAGGCATATAGTTTCCTTACACCCTACCTATCCCAGCCCAAGATTCCTTGAGGTTGATCAAATTCCTTCCCAGCATCAAGCTCACAACCTTCTTAGCTCAGTTTGGGTTATCTGGTTCTTCTATGCTCCAACTTGAAATTCTTCTACGGGTTCTTTGATCCTTCTATTGCACGTGCGTGTGCATTCCTTTCAGTAGCTATCTTCCTTAGAGGGTTTAACCCTCATCTAGTTCCCCCTCTGCACATATCTAGGTCACATGCCCCCCTGCCATTTTTCTTGCACACATGACTTAGGAATATTCTCGACCTGTCCTTCTGTTTCTTCTATCGGAAGGAAACTCATGGGTCAATCTTGGGGACCCATGGTGATCTCCCCTACCGTCCTCTAGCTGAACGCTTCATGTCCCTTCTGTCAACCCTCCATACTTCCATTCATTGGGGTGGTTGGTTGTTCAACTACTAACCCATCCTCATTAACTGACTTGTCTTGTTACCCAGGCTAAGGGAAAATAATCTAAATGTTTCCAATTAATATTTTTTCAAGGTGGATTGGGGTCCTTTAACTTAATATAAATTCCTTAATTTCTCTAGTGATATCATGGCGAGTACTTTAAGGCTTCACCCATCATTTAACTATCAACATTTGCAATTAAACAATAATACACTTACAATATTTGCAAACCGTTGCATGGAAGTCATAAATTATGATTAATTACAAGCTGGGGGAAACATGGGTGTTACATATGTGCGATGTGAGTAAGAAAAAGTGCATAGGAAGAGTGTTCAAGATGGCGACTGAACTTAGTACTAATGAAATGGATGGGGTTATGTTTGATTTGGGTTTCTATGTGAACATTCTTCCAAATAATTTCCAGGAACTGATGGGTAAATTGAACTTGGTTTGGTCACCCATTCAGTTGCGTTTGGGAAATAAATACAGGATCTACCCTATAGGTCAATTGGATAAAGTTGAAGTAAACATATAAAGGGTGAAGATGAAGGCTGATTTTGAAGTGATAGATATTATGGATGATTCTGATCCCTACCCTTCCCTACTTGGAATTAACTAGGCCTTTGAAAATAACGTGGTGTTGAAATTGAAAAAAGAAAGAGCTGTCATTTGAGACTAACAAAAAAGTGCGTGATCACACCTTTGGATCCTAATGAAGGGGGTAGTTACAAGGATCTGGTAGATGATGATGCTCAAAACTCGGTTATTGAGGATATCTACAATACCACAGGGTGTAGGAAATATTATGTCATTCCCATGGTAGATGGGGAACCGAGCTGGAGGAGCATGAATTCATATGACATAGATTCAGTTAATTCCATGGAAAGGTTGTAGAACAATATTTATGAAGTTTTCACAAGGATATGTGCATGTATTACTACCGAGTTGCATGAAGAATATTTTTTATCCTACTGGTTCTGTTAGCACTCAAAATGTACTATTAAATTTTTGATAGTTTTATTCATTGTGTGCTAGATTTGCTCATTTCTAGGTCTTTTGATTGTTGTCATTACCCCTCAAATCTTCTGTCAAGCCCTGAAAAAACTCTCATTTATTTCTTTTTCTCATAACTCCTATGACTACTGGCTTATGATCCGCATGTCAATAAAACACATTCTATAATCAGTTTTCATATACCTTCATTCAGTTTTTGGGTTTCTCATATGTTTTAATCAAAATAATATAAATATTAATTTATATTATTCTTCCTTTTTGTCCAAAAGTGATGTGTGCATTTAAGAGTTTTATTCCTAAACTATCCTAAATGTAAACTATATCACACCAATCTCCTTCATATCTGCTTGATTCTATATAGTAAAACTTCAGGCTCAAACTACAATTTCAAAGCCATAAATCAAGTTCATTGACTTAATAATTTTAGATGCCTATACAAAGTCTATATGCCAAACTTCATAAATCAAGTCATACTATGATCAAGCCACGAGTTATGCCAGATTTCAAGTCATTTAAGGCGAGTGCCATCTTTGCAAAATCTACGGCCCTATTTCACCAACATGCCAAGAAGACAATGAGTTGTTTTAAATCAAGATCTACAGGTGTCGATGGTCAAATTCATATGGTAATTATCAGGTTTGAAAGGCCAACCGCTAGATCTAATTAAGGTAAGAATGCTATGGTTTTCTCTCAGAAATGTTTCCAGTGCAGAGAATGCTTAAGCACTAAGTCATATGAAGAATATCAACAACTGCAGAGTCAACACTGAATATGCGTACTAAAGGCTCAGTGGAACGAATCTCTATTGAGAAAGACATAAATGATCAGGTTGAATGAATCCATGGTTTTCCATGAATACCATAGTTGCTCTACTGTATAGACCATGCTTTGATGATAGTGTAAGAAAGATGCAAAGAGAAGATAACTCGGGTTTGTTTGGAGATTCAAAATGGTGGTTCAGGCACAATAGCGTGTGAATGAACGTTTTGAGAAAGAAGCTGCTAAAATGAACAAGAGGTCATTCAAGTATGCTTGGGTGCTTGACAAACTCAAGGCTGAATGTGAACATGGTATCACAATTGATATTGCTTGGTGGAAGTTCGAGACAACAAAATACCACTGTACATTGATTGATGCCCTTGGCCATCGTGATTTCATTAAGAACATGATTATTGGGACCTCTCACACTGATTGTGCAGTTTTGATCATTGATTCTACGACTGGAGGTTTAGAGGCTGGTATCTCCAAGGACGACTAGACTAGAGAGAATTCCCTATTGGACTTCACCTTAGGAGTGAAGCAAATGATTTGCCATTGTAACAAGATGGATGCCACCACTCCCAAGTACTCAAAGGCTCGTTATGAAGAAATTGTCAAAGAAGTTTCTTCTTATTTGAATAAGGTTGGATACAATCCTGCTAAGTTTCCTTTTGTGCCTATCTATGGTTTTGAGACTCGTCCATATGTCCAACAAGCATTTGTTTGCAGAGTAGGTCATCAAATCGAGAGAGAAGTTATATTTTACAAGGAGGGAAACTCTCATTTAACTATAAGAAAATCACAACACTTGCTGATAATAAAGAGTTTTCACCGGCACAGGAAGCGTATTTACAACCAGTTAGCCATTGAAAAGTAGAATTTTCAACAGCTAACTAGCAAATTTCAAGGCAGAAGAGCCGGTGAAACCACAGAGAAGGGAAGAGTGGTATTCTTTTTGCACAGATCTCATTTTGATCTTTTCAAAGTGAACGAGGATGGTTTCTAAGTTAATAATATAATTAAAGAGATCTGTTTTAGTGTTCTATTCCAGTTTTTGAGACAGATGTTGAGACAGGAAGATAAATGAATTTTACTATTTTTGGTCAAAGATATTATAAGTTGTTAAAAGGAAATCTCCAGAATGAGAAGATTAGCTTCTGGATGTCAATTGAAGATTATAGAAGGCATAGTCATCATCCAACATACAGGAGCAGTTGTCAAAGACTTAGTATTAGGATATGGTTTGACTTCCCTTTTAAAGGATATGTTCCTATAAGTTTGCAATTAGTTTTATGATTATACTATTTTTAGTATTCTCGATCCCTCTTAATAGGATCTACCACTGTTATGTAAAGACTATAAATCCTATGCTCTCTAAGAGAAAAAGGGGTTCGATTTTGGATACAAGAACTATACTATTTTGTAACAGACTTTTCATATGATAATACAGATCACAATTTTCTCTCTCTATTGATACCAGATTTCCATCCTTTCTTCTGTACTTTATTTCAAGCTTGTTTTAACTGCTAAATGACTGTCATCTCATTAGTCAGTTCATAGGTTTGACTTAATAGTATTCTTCACTATATTATTTAACCCATCACATCTATGGTTTTGGTTAATAAGTATAGATTTCTTCACCCATTTTAAAGCTAGTATTTGATTATTGATCCTTGAGAGAACTGGTTCATTTGATTATTCATTTTGACTGTCTGGAGGCCATACTGTAGTTGAGTTATCCCATTGATCCACACATACAAAAACGAAAAAACACAAAAACAAGTTTACTTTAAGTTACCAAGCATCTTTGACCTACAACCTCAAAGAGTTTCTTGGAGTGATAACAAATTGGCGCCGTTGCCGGGGATAGAAGACTGAAGTTGAAGATAACTTCCCTAGGAAATGACACAGAGATGATCCATTGATGATAGACAAGGATCAGACATCAGAATCAATTGTAATCATCTATCCGGTGACTCCATGAAGGAAGATTCAGTGGTGACTCTATTGTTCATAAATTTGTTGGTGATTCCACTAGTATGAAATGAACAAGAGGTATGATTTTTGCAAATTTTCAAGTATTTTTGGTTACCCTCATCCAGTTCCTAGTAAATATGAATGGGAAATAAGTATTCCCAGATTTCGAGGAGAAGAATGGGAAGTACCAGTGGAACACCTGCTAGATTTTCATGACTTTATTAATCGACTTGAAATTATACATGAAGATGTTCAAATTAAGCTTTTCAGGCAACATTAGAGGGATTTGCTCTTAACTGGTGCCAGTAAATTAAGTATCAGTTCTTTGGAAAATTTTCATGCTGACTTCCATTTTTTTTGCAAAACAAAGTTTTCAGTTGATCTTCTTTATCTAGAATGTTGTCATGAATTTAGTGTGCTGAATAAAGATTCAGATAATTATGAAGACTTTGCTGCAACAAAAGATATTTCTCATCATGATCAAGAGATCGGTGATCCACATTATGATAACCATAGTGATGCTTTTGTAATTGTATCAAATGCATCTACTGACTTAGGTTTTCATGAAGATGAGATTGTCCCCTTTGAAAACCTCAAAGATGATTATCAGATTCCCAGATTTCGAGGAGAAGAATGGGAAGTACCAGCGGAATACCTGCTGGATTTTCATGACTTTATTAATCGACTTGAAATTATGCATGAAGATGTTCAAATTAAGATTTTCAGGCAACATTAGAGGGATTTGCTCTTAACTGGTGCTAGTCTCTTCCAAATGCAAGTATCAGTTCTTTGGAAAATTTTCATGCTTCCTTCCATTTGTTTTGCAAAACAAAGTTTTCAGCTGATCTTCTTTATCTAGAATGTTGTCATGAATTTAGTGTGATGAATAAAGATTCATATAATTATGAATACTTTGCTGCAACAAAATATATTTCTCATCATGATCAAGAGATCGGTGATCCACATTATGATAACCATAGTGATGCTTTTGTAATTGTATCAAATGCATCTACTGACTTAGGTTGTCATGAAGATGAGATTGTCCCCTTTGAAAACCCCAAAGATGATTATCAGATTGACACATTAGCAGGTGATAGTTTCAGATCTGCAGCAGATTCTAAGGGTAACCCTCAGTTTTCTGATTTGCATACCAAGGCAAATTTCAGCAGATATGAGAAGGAAGGTGAGAAGCAGAAAGTTTTAGATCAGCAGTTGAGCTTGTATTTTCATTTGACAGAGGAAGAACAATCCACATTCAACATTGACATCACTGAAGGCAACAAGCAACATAATTTCAGTTTTCAATTGGAACAACAACATAAAGAGGTATTTCTTTGTGGATTTGATGACCCTATTGATGATTATTTGAAATCTATGAGCAACACATGTGTTAAAGTATTTTTGTTAGATGAAAGTTGGCTTTATCATCTGTTCAAACTAATTTTCTATTGGCTATGCATTCCATTATTTTTCAGGTCAAGATCAAGAACAAGTTATATAAATCA
>ML791179.1:336022-370594 GCA_009831015.1 Picea engelmannii
GATTTCCTCACAACACAATCTCCAACAAATTTCCCCGAACACCAAACCTCCAAACCACTTGGTAAATCCAATGGTTCTCCTCCTCCCGAATGATCCACAGTTGAGAGTCACTCCGGGACTTCGAAGCTTCGTGCTTCGACTCCTTTCTCAACAAAAACTTAAAAACTCGTCAAAGTAATGAAGTCCGAAGGACTTGACGGTTAACTATCGTGCACCTCTTCCAGATCCGACGGTTCTGAGGGATATGTCTTCTTCCGAATAGATCCAAAGGCCTAAATTTAAACTTTGTGGCCCAATACCATGGTTGTCATGGTTTATCAAAATGTTATACCTGTTGAGCTTCTAAGCATGACCAAGGTTTTCTCTTGGCACTCAAGAACGCTTTGAAATTTGAATTTTGTCCCTCTCGACAACAATTCCTCTGAGATTTTGATTCCATAGCCACTTATATGGCCCAATTCAGGCTTAGTGTCAAAAAATGGGCTCTGATACAAATTTGTAACGTCCTCGGCCACCCAGGTCGGGAAAAGCCACTACAAAACTTTCATGCTCTGATACCGATTTGTAACTTCCCCGGCCACCCAAGACAAGAAGCGCCACTACAAAGAAACTGCTATGTTCACGTTCTGGTAACACCCCCAGCCTTCTGCTGGGCAATGTCACTTCAAATAATACAAACAAAAATGCTCTCTCTGTTTTGATAATCAAAATTTTCCATACCCAAGCATAGACCTATTAGGCTATGGAAAACATAGTTCTTTGCGGAACATCATACATATAAAACTTAGTAGACAATTACATTATGCTAATACAAAGATAAATGTGGAAATGACAGTAACCCTACTATTGGCCCTTGTTTATGTAAGGAAGAGAATATTAAGAAATAAAAGGGAAGTACAAACTACGTGAAAGGAACATAAACCGAGGAAGGGTCGAAGTGGTTAAAGAAGCAGAAAAGAAGGAGCGAAGCAAAGGAAAATCTAGTTGTTGGAAGAGAAGATCAAGGAAGATAAAGCACCGAAGAAGAAGGATCGTGGACAACTCAACAAGCGGAAAAAGATATCAATGAGTGTTTTGGAGCACCTCGTGAAAAATAAGGAAGGACAAGTTGGTGAAGCCCTTAAAGCATGTGTCAAATGCACCTAGAGTTTTGGCACCTAGGGTTCGGTCTAAGATTGTCTGAGAGTCATGTAATGTATAAATAAAGGTATAGAAGACCTGGTAGGGTTCGTTCTAAGTTGGTTATAGTTCATATGTTGGTAATTGTTTATTATTGTTGTCGAGAACAATATTGATACTGTATTGTAAGATCTTCAACTGGGTGTGAAGATCAACCCTCCAATTGGGTGCGAAGGGAGGGAAGAGAAAGAGAGAAAGAGAGAGAAATATATGTAGCTAAGTGCGTAGATAGAACTGTATTTTTTCATCTAATATATGAAGAAACACAACTCTGTGGATGTAGCCCTAGGGAGAGGGTGAACCACATATATAATGTCGTTCCTTGTGATTGATGTTGTTTTATTTTCCATCTGATATATTGTTATTTCATTATTGTATTAGATCATAGATATAACTTGCGAAGTAAGATTAAGAAGGGTAAGGAATATCTAGATCGTTGTGTGTTGTTTCCCTAGATCCACTTTGCATTTCCTTTGGTTGTAGACACACGTGTCATGCAACCCCCTATTGCTACATCGAGTGAGACTTCATCTGCTTCGTAGGTGTTGTCGAAAGGGCCAGTAGTTAGGGATTGTTGGTGTGTTGTTAGAGATGAAACCTGGGTCTGTCCTTGTGCCAACAAATGGTTCTATTGTCGGGATAGGGATATTTTTAAGGGAATGTCAAGGTGGTTTCCATCGAAGACATAAATTCAAAAGTGGATAGAATAACAAGAGAAGGAGTTCGTTGAAGCCTAGAAAAAGAATCATAGAATTAGTATAGAATATTGGTTGGTAAGGTACATCTTCACCGACATACACGATATTTTCTTTGGAGGATTTCATAAGGAGTTGTACGAGTGGGTATCCAGACTAGCAGATACCTAGTTTGAGATCAGATCTAGACCACCTGTGGTTTGGACAACAATGTTGATCAAGAAGGTCAAGAGAATTGATAACGTTGTGTCTAGAGTAGTGGATCTCTGGTTTGATAGCACTATTGGAGGGTGCATTACTAAGTTTACTATTGACAGAGTCAAATCGTATAGTAAAGCAGAGAGGTATTTCTTTAAGGGACTTAGAGGAAAATTCCTACATTTTTTGAAGCTGAGGATTAAGATGTTATTGCATGAGAAGAATATCGTGAAGATATAGTGAAGCTAATGTTCAAGAATTTAGACAGTGGCAGTGACACAGAGGCTGGACTCATGCGTAGTGGGAGACCATTTAGAGAAGTTCCTCTTGTGAACCTATTTAAGAAAAACTACGGAGACGAGAGATTCTATAGTGGAGAAGAAGCATATCTAACAGACGAAAAGTATTCAGAGTTCGCAAGAACAAAGGAAGTACAGATTGGGGAACTTCGCCAAGGAGAGCCAGAAACTTTAGGAACTGCGTCTACTGTTGAAGTAAGTAATATTACTCCTCCTGTTGTTTTAGAATCATTAAGTAACCAGAGTAAACAGAGTAGTCAGAGAAATCAAAGTACTATTACAAGAAGTTTAGCACATACTTAGTCGAGAAACCCAGGAAGATCTATGGAAGATGAGATGAGGTTACCCATATTCAGAGGAGATGGATTTGAAGATCCTGACCAACACTGCTTCTTATGCGAAGCTGTATGTAGCATCAAGAAAGTCACTGATGAAGCTGTTAAGAGAACTCAGTTTAGTACTACCTTGAGGGATCGTGCACTGAACTGGTACATGAAATTTGCTTCAGGATCTGGACAACCTAAACCGTTGAATGACATTAAGACTGCATTGAGTGAAGAATTCAAGAAACCTAAGTCAGAGTCACAATGCATTACAGAGATGAAAGAGATCAAGCAGAAGGTCATTGAACCTATTTGGGAGTTTGATAAGAGATTTAAGACTCTGACGTCGTTTAAGTTTCCAGATCCTAGATGAACATAATAAAGAATGGTTCATCACTGCTCTCCTACCACACATCAGAGTTCCTTTGATGAAACAGAAAGTCGCTTCGCGAGCTAAATCATTGGAGATCGCCATGAAACTAGAAGTAGGCCCTGTAGGAGAATCCATCCCAAGTATGAGTCAAATCTTGAATCAATTAACTAGTTTATCCTTACAGGTCGAGAATATGAAGAAAGATAAAGGAAAAGAGAAAAGAGAAGATATACGGTGTATCAGATGTAAATCAGAAGGCCATGACAAAGAACATTGTCCTCTATTTCATGAATACTTGGCTTTTGGAGTGCCTAACCCTTTGAAGCAAGCTACTATATCTTGGTGCGAGGTATGCGGAACTAGACATCGCCCTGGTGAATGTTATTATATGCAAAAATATGTCCAGACACCTACCAATATTTACTGCACATTTTGTAAGTCAGTGAGACATGATGAGAAGGATTGTAGGGCTTATGATCTCATGCATGAAAGATCAAGGGATACATATAGAATTCAAGGAGAAACACATCAAGAAGGAAATAATGTGCAGTTCAACTCCCTGGGAAGAGGAAACTTCAACCATCTATATTGATCTTCTTTTCATCCTCTTCCTTCTTTTACACAACAAGCCATTACACATTATGATTATTTTGGTTCCTCTTTTCTTGTATCTTTATCAATAGTGTTGGACAGTCTTTAGTTTCATGTTCTATTGCGCAACAATACATACATGTTGCAGGTGGAAATGGACAATCTTTTGCATAGTGTCCAAGATTATGGCAGTTATGAAAAACTATTGGTCCTCAACCTCCTACAAATCCTCTTCCTCCACAAACAACTCCTCTATAGCATCCTATGTTACCCTGATTATATTTGCGCGGTGTATTATACTAGGGTCCCTGATTATACTGTGAATGTACATTATTGTACTGAGTTTGTGCATTATATTGAGTTTGTCCTTGAAACTATTGTGCATTATTGTACTGTGATTGTGCTACAAACTGTTGCATGTTACTACATTGTGGTTGTTGTGCAAGTTGTCTTGTTATGTTCTTAGCCTGTACCCTTTATGTATCTGAAATATGCTCTTTCATCATCTCCAGATTTCTACAGTCCTTGTCTTCATGTCCAACTGACTTGCAAAAAATACAAAATGTACTCGTTGGCACTTTCTGGTATTTTTGCATCATGGGACAATGATAGGGATCATGTCCATGTACTTTACATATCTCACACCATGGTCCTCTTGAAGATAAAGGGTTTGGAATCCCCACTCCTATATACTGCACAAACAATGGACACTCATTCTTATGATGACCTTCTGTCCTACACATTGTACACCAACATCTTCTCTTTTTTCCTTACCTTTATAATGATTCAATTGAAATGTTAAGTTCTTCAAATCTTGTCTCAGCTCTTCCATAGTTGGATTTTTATGCTTATACTTATTTTCTTCTAATTGCAAAGCTTCATGCAGAGCCTTAGCCTGGTTTTGAAATTTTTGTTGCCTCAAAGGATAATTCAAGTGTGGAAACAAAGAATTAACAAACAAATGTCTATGTTTCATGTTATTAATAGAGATATTCAACTTACCGTTTAGTCTTTTGAACTTCTGATCACCTTCTCAAACTGACTCACTTGGCTTTTGTTTGATCTTAATCATTTCGTTCATAAACTGATTCTCTGAGCTTGGCTTCTAAAATTCATTTATCAACTGCCTTTTCACCTCTCCGACAGTTGTAGGCGCTCATGTTGGGTTATTTAATGCGAGACCCATGTAATAGTCTAATGTGCGATCTCTGAATGCAATTTCCAACTATGCAACCTTGGTATCTTCATTTGTAATCTGCTTGGCTTCCCAAATATTTTCATAGATGAAAATATGTTTCTCTGGGTCCTCCGAACCTTCTCCATGGAACTCAGGTAACCTAATAGTTGGATCTTGACTTTCCATTGTGAAGTTTGTTGTGCTACCACCTCTGTGCGGTGTAGAAACTTGATTGTTGCTTGCTAAATTACTTCAAATTGAATTATACCCTCATCCAAAAATTCTTCTACCACTAATCACTTGCTGGTTAACCAATTTTTCTTCTTCATATGTCTTAGTTGCACATGGGGTTGCGGGTTCCATAGTAATTCAGATATGGAATGTAGAGCCTTCTTCTGCACTGGACCCATGACCTCTGGTTTTCCTCTCATATGTGGCACACAATATATCCTCAATATTCCCAATGGAGCGAAGAACATATACCTCTTCCTCATCACTTTCCAATCCCTCTCGCTCAGCTACTACCCTCTTCTTATTATTCATCTTATACTGGTAGGGTCATTCACTGCGTGTCACACCTTCTTTTCCAATATTTCCCTAGTCTATTCCTCATTCATCATGATAGGGTCTATTGCATCCCTCTTCTAGATACACTCCAAATTCTTCTCCATATCTCAGATCTTCCTTAGTGCTTCCCCTAGTTCCCCCATGCACACAGAGTGATCTAGTTGTCTCATTCCATGGTCATCACACATTTATCATGTAATAAGATCGTGATCGACGTGTACAGTTACCTAATGTACCTCCCTCTTGGTCCCTTCAAGAAATCCTACTCTGCAGTAGTATATGACATTTTTGTATCTACCGGAAATTTAGTAATAAACCCTGCAATAATATTGTCTAACTAGAAATCTATTGTGTGCATGAATTTATTATTAACCCTCTCCAACTAAGCAATGTTCTGAGCAGTCCACTCTACTGGTCCAATCCGATTCATGGGATGAGTATCCTTCAACCTCAATATCCACTCTTGTAATAACTCTGGAAAATAATATAAAAAGGCCTCATACAAATCAGTAAACATATACCTTTGTAAATATTGGCACACTTGTAAAGTTAGCTCCAACAATCTTCATAGGGGAATGAAATCCCATTGGGTGGATGTTGCACCCCACAAATTAGAGGCCTATGATTATGAGTGTTGCACCTTGGAAGGTGTCTATTGCACTTGAATGAGGCCCAAGAACATAAAGAGGAGATGAAATCATCCCCCTATGCCCAAACTTTCCTCTTGGGTAGAATGAAGTCACACTTTTGAGGGGACATTTGACATGTCTGGTACACTTTTTGGTGTTGTGGGCTTGAGACCCCACATTATTGCTTGATTTGGGGATGATGTGGCACCTTCCTAGCTTGATGTCTCAGACTTTGGAGGATTACTCTCATAGATTCCACCTCGGAGATGAGCTTTATGTTCTTACATGCCATCAATTTTCTATTTTTGTCATTTTGTAGCCTATGTGGGAAAAAAGAGAAAAACTATTTGCTAATTAGGTATTATGACTTTGGTTTTGACCTAAAACTATTGATTCAATTGTAAACATGGAAAAACATGACTTGGGTTTTCCTCTATAAATAGACGCAATTCATTTTTCACTTGAACATCACTCATCACTCATAAAAAAAACACTCTTTAGACTGCAATTTCAACCTCTCTTTTTCTTGCCATAATGGATGCAATGACTTGTCTATTGGACCATTAAAGGCTAGTGACTTCTCTTGGATGGTTTTGTTTGGAAAATTGTTGGAAAATCATTGATATTAATTATTTTCACATGCTTTCTCTTGAATTTGGTAAGTAATTTCTGCAATTTCTTGTGTTTTACTTGTTAAATTTCAAGGAAATAGTCTCAAAACTTAGGAGGAGTAAAAAGGCTTACACCCTCCACCAAAGTTTATTCTTCTTTTCTATTGAACATCCATAAGGATTTCCACAAGGATTAGGAGGTTTTACACCCTTTTTGCAAGGCTTGGTTAGGGTTCATTTCTCTAATAAGTAAGAGGGTTTACACCCCTAGAGAATCATTAACCCTTATTCCTCCCGTATTCCAAGATAGACAATTTGGAAGGATTGTTGTTTGCTTAGGTTTTATAAGGGTTTAACTCTCAATAAAAATGTATTCTTCCTCTTTGGTTAGTTTCACCTCCAAGGAAGATATTCCATTCACCCAATTAAAATGCACTAATCACATTGGAGAATGTAAATTGTTGCATTGATAAACGTGAAAATTGAGGGATTGAAATTTATTACATTGGATTTGGATTCTACATGCTTTAGCCTCTCTTCTACTTCAAGGGTGTCTTATTTTTTCAAGTAATTAGTGTACTATAATAAAATTTAAGAAAAAACCATTAGGGATACAATAAAAAACTCTTCTTCTCACATTTTCTACACTTTTCTACGGTTGAAATTTGCTTGGGAGCTATGATAACTAATCTACTAATAAATGGATATTGTTTGGATGGTTTACTTGTCGATTTTAGTGGTTAGAATTTTCTTATGTAGTAAAATTTTGCTACATCCATATGGATGTCATAAGCATTGTTGATAATACTCTTTTACAACTCTCTTTTCACATCAAAATCTTGGTTTAAGCATTGGAATATTATTTACTAATTACAAGCCTTATTGTCCAATATCATATGTTGATTTTGATGGTCTAATTTGCAACTATTATAATTTTTTTATTGCTTATATATCACTGTTATATTCTGCAATTTTGGAAGAACAAGACTTCTTTCTGTTTTCCCTCTTGTCTTGGGGTTTATTTCATCATACATTGTCTTGGCTTTGGTTGTTTAACATTTGTTTTGCAGGTACTATTAATTGGAAGCATTTCCTTGACCTATACTCATCCTCCATAAATCTTCAAGAAAATTTAACCGTGACTTATAAGGGTGTTTCTTCAGATCTTGGCCTTTTCCCTTACAATCCCCTTCAGGTCACCCAAGAAGCCTCCATTTTGTTGGACTTTTCCATCACTAAAACAAGGGGGGTATCTGTTGAGGTGATAGTGATAGGTGTCCCCAGTTGCGTCACAGGTTTGTTGTTTGGGTTGGGATTTTCCCTAACTACAAATCATGCTATAAACGTTTTAACACCATTCTCGGGGAGGATTTTGGATCATTTTTTATCCCTTAATGACACTTGGAAATCCTTTCCCAAATCCTTTATCCAAATCTTTCCTAGAGATTCCACCGAGGGAATTTTCCCTCACGATTTTTATGAACTTCATACAAGTTTATTGGACACCTCCTTTAAGGAAGACACCCTCTTCAAATTTTGATGAGCCTTGAGCTATTTTGGCATTTCCATTGAGGTGTCATTCCAGATAATGGAACCAAGACATCTTGGCATACACATGAAGTATATTCCTCCCTTGATATCCCGGGTATTCCTAGGTATCCAAATCGTTACCCTCTAGAATGGAACAAGAATTGTCCAAAGTTTAATCGTGATCCATGCCTAGTGGTCACTTATGTTGTGAATTATATGAAATATGCTTCAACATTAAATGTATTACATGATGATATACTAATGTGACTGTTTTTATCATCTCTAGATTTAATACAAAATAAGTGGCTCATATACTCATGTAATTCGAGGAGCATACCTTCCTCTACAAAGCTTGTTTAACAATTTCTCAAGTGTTGGGGCCCAACCACTTAGAATTTTCAAGATACTTTTCAGGAGAAAAAGGAATATATTTACAGAGAGGGTTTTCTTATGGATCATGATGATGATGAAATGATAGTTTAAGGATGTAAATCTGAAAAGGAACATCATAAAACCTCTGCAAAAGAAAAAAAGGAAGTGCACACCCATGACAACTAGGTATTTGAGAAAAGCATAAAGGATTTACATAATGAGGATTTCACTGTTAACTATTTCATGCAAAGAAGAGATGAGTTCAATGAACTTCTAGAGATTTATCAAGAAGATCCCACCAAATCATTGGCATGGCAACTTGACAGGACTTGTCTAGAAAAACATTTATTATGCATATTTGCAAGAGACAAATATGGTGGTCAAAGTATTTTGATTCAAAGACAATTTTTATTCATTCTCCATGACATATTTGAAATCGTTAAATAATGGAAATATGTTAATAATTAGAGACAAACTCAGGAAAAGAATTTGCCTTGAGATTGCATTGAAAATCAATCCCTTGTTGATGAAGAAGCACTTGAAAAAAACGTCCATGAAGAAAGCTACCAAGAAAAAGAGTAAGGCTCTAAAGAAGCACAACATGTTGAGAAACTAGAAAAGACACTACTATCCATTCTCCCACTTGATGAAGATGAAGCCATTCAACCTTTCATCCTTATGCACATAAAAATGAGGAAGTGATCATCCCCAGAAATACAAATGATTTTGTAGAGGACCTCTCAGACATAGTTGATGGCCATATTGATGAGTTCACATGTGTTGGGAGACGTAGATGGGATGTGCGTTGTTTTATTTTTTATAGAGATCCCATTTACGACATTGGGGGAAGTTTTCGAATGAAGAGAATTGAGTTTTCATATTCAAAGAACTAGTCATCATGTTTGGATGATCTCGGTGTTTGACAGCTTGATGATGATATGAGAATAGATTGGTCTCATCCATATGAGGATGATTTGTCGCAGTATAATCATGATGAATTTCAGTCATACCTTACGAATTGTGATACATATCCTTTTGGGAACTCAAATTTGTTGTATGATGAATATTTACAACCACCTTCGTGCTCAAATTTTAATGGACAAAAGGTTGTGGCCAACCCAGAGAAATCAGAGACTCACACCACGGAGAAACAATTTTTCATCTTGGGGATTTTCCCAGGGATTTGCAGATGAAGAGGAAACATGTTTTGAGTGTGGGAAATATTATTTCTCTATACCTGAGCTTGTCCCTTTTCTCATATCTCCTTCTCTAGGAAATCATAGGATCTTCTTGGGATCTCTCATTTCCTCTCAGCCTTCAAGAAGTCGTGGTATTCTAAATGAGGATGAAGAAGAGAAACCATCTACATGCGATAGTCCTATTCAGAGATTGATTGATCAAGCTTGTGGCTACCCTTTCCAGTGTGATTTTATCCCTCCCACCCACCTCCATGATATGATTTTTGTGATTGATCACATGCTTATTTATGCTCATTATAATTGTGTGCTTAACTTTTATTTGTTATATTACATGATTAAGCATAGGGGGAGATACCTTAATGAGATGATTAGTTGGTTGCATTGGTTGCACGATTTCATATAACATATTTGGGGTTTTGATTTCTATGGACCTCGGGCCCCAAGTAAGTAAGTAGGTCATTTGCTTTTCTACATTATGTTTGCGTGTTCATGTCATCATAGGGTAAGTTTCATTTGCTTTCATTTTATATGATTTTGTTTACATATTAATTTTATTTCATTTATGCATAGTTGTTGTGACGCATTTGCTTGAATCACTACATGTTAGTTATAAGTTTTTGAAAAATGCAAAAAAAAATCTTTTAAGGAAATCTTATAGTTTTTTGTTTTGAATTTTTGAAGTTTTTCTTATATGAATAAAAGGGTGAGTTCGCCACCCTTTGATTCTCTAATGTTTTTTTAAGTATGTGTAGGAACATGTCATACTAGGAAATGTTGAGGTTCTCATGTAGTCTATGGTGATCACATGTCCCCATGTAGAAGCCAAATGTCACCCCACCAACCTAGGGATAACTAAGGAGATGACATCTTGAGGCCCGCAAGTAGCAGACATGGAGTGTTTAGAGACAAATTGACTAACAGATCCCACATTGAGTAAATAGATCCCCTCCTCTCCACCATGCATAACCACTCATCATCAATAGCATAACAATATCCACGACACCAACCTAGTCCACAAAAGACAACAGGTCTTTCTTCATGAGATAACAAGTCCAGCCTCATGGTAAGTGTCACTTTAATATTTGAAGAATTTGAGCATATTGCAATTTTTTTTTTTTTTTATTATGGAACATTTTCTTGGAAATTATATATTTTCCTTTATTTCAACTTGGTGGTTGACATGGTGTCCCAGTAAGTTGGTCACCCTCAGGAAAAATGTTTCCATTGGGGGGTCTCCTTGAAGGGTCATCATACCATTCCCACTCATGCTTACCACTTTCCACACTTCTTCCCCTTCATTTCCTCATATTTCGGGTTTTGGGGTTCATTGACCCCAAGGAGGGCTTGTACCTCATTTCATGGGAAGAAGGGGCTAAAGGCCCAAAGGTATTGTAGCTTTCATTGTAAAAATAAAAATCCATAATTCATTCTTCTAGATGCTCTCCCTCAAAGTATTGAGAGCCATGAATCACTTCTCTATAAAAAAATAAAGGACTTTTAAAATAAAATAAAATAAAAGTATCCCGCTTGATGGGGAAATGCATTGCAATGTTCTTTAATTTCCAATACACACAACACTCAATGTATTATAACTTCAAGTGGCATTGCGGTGCTTTTTTTCTTTCCATTGCACATAGCACTCAATGTTCGGATCATAAAAAACAAAAAAGAAATGTAGATAAAGGGCTTGGAAAAATGTTGCATTGCAAACGAAGGGCTGCAACATACCCTCCACAAAGGCACCCATAATTGAGACAATATGAGCCCTTGATATGTCAAGAACCCCATGCCTAGGTGTACTTCCCCCATCCACCTCATACTCACTACATGGTGTAGAGAGGGTATTCTTGGGAAACAATCCTTGACTTGGAAATTGGCTTACCCAATAGGGCACCATGACATCCCTCCCATACCTAAATTGGGAAACATTTATAAGGTCTTTGAGAATTTGTTTAATTTGAAAAAGGGGGACTTGATGCGCTTGTTTGGGTGGTTCTTTTATTAAATGTGGATGACTTGTAATGATTCATATGACTTGTGGACCCTTGGAGGGAATATTTTCTTGTCTTTTGTAGGACCTTGCTCGGTGAAAGTTATTCATGAAGGGATTAGGCCACTTGGACCTTCATAGGGGCATGGAATCCCATTGGATGGATATTGCATTGATAAACGTGAAAATTGGGGGATTGAAATTGATTAAGTTGGATTTGGATTCTACATGCTTTAGCCTCTCTTATACTTCAAGGGCATCTTATTTTTTCAAGTAATTAAAGTTTAATCTATAGCCATTAAGGATGCAATGAAAGACTCTTCTTCTCACATTTTCTACACTTTTCTACCACTAAGATTTGTTTGGGAGTTGTGATAATTAATCTATTCATAAAGAAATATTGTTTGGATGGTTTACTTGTTGATTTTAATGGTTAGAATTTGTTGTTGTACAAAAAGATTTCTGCAGCACTAGGGCTGTCATAAACATTGCCAATAACACTCTTTTACAACTCTCTTTTCACATCAAAATCTTGGTTTTAGCATTAAAATATTGTTTGCTAATTATAAGCCTTGTTGTCTACTATCATATGCTGATTTTGATGGTATTATTTGCAGCTAATATAATTTTATTATTGCTGATATATCACTATTATATGCTGCAATTTTGGGACAACAAGACTTCTTGTTTTTTTCCCCTTGTCTTGGGGCTTATTTCATCATATAATATCTTGGTTTGGGTTGTTTAAGATTTGTTTTGCAGGTACTATCAATTGGCGGCCTTGCCTTGACCTATACTTATCCTCCATCAAGCCTCAAGAACATTTAATCATGACCTATAGGGGTGTTCCTTCAACTCTTGGCCTTTCCCTTTACAATCCCCTTAGGATCACACATGAAGCCTCCCTTGTGTTGGACTTGTCCATCACTAAAATGAGGGGGATATCTATTGAGGTAACAGTGATAGGTGTCCCCAGTTGTGTCACACATTTTTTTGGGGGGTTGGGATTTTCCCTAACTACAAATCGTGCGACAACATGCATGACCACAACTTATGTTACAAATTGTTTTGATATTTCAACCAACAAAACTTTTTTTTTGTGCCTTGGATGCCCATGAATTGCAACTCTTTCTTTCTAAGAAATAGAAGTTACATTTTTTTCAAAAGAATATATATACAATGTGAGTGGGACTAATGGTTCAGAACATGTGTTTCCTCTTAAGAGGTCACAAGTTCAAATCAAGAAGGGGGTAGGGTATGTATACCTCTGTAGGTTTTTAGTAGTCAAATACTCATATGAAAATTTATATTTTCCTTTTAATATTTGAAAATTTTAAAGAAAAAACTTGAAAAGAAAAAGTGAGGGACCACCATTTATTAGAATTCACTCAACCTATGAAAACAAAGCCAAAACCATCCTTCTATATTTTTTGTTTTTAATTTGCTTGCAAATCCTTCATAAGTTGCAAAGGAGTTGTTGCTTTATTCACATCTTTTTATCTCTACTCCATGTGAACGTAGTTGCTGCATTTTTTGAGCGATTTGCAGAGGAGAGTGTTAGCACTGAGAGTCACCCTCAGATTGTGTGAGGATAAGCCCAATACCCATCAGAGTTTTTTGGTGGATGTTGGTTTTATATGAGTTGAGTTCAATGGAAAAAACTCAATATATGAATGATGTTCAACACGGAAGTGAACAATAAATGCACAGGGAAGTGAGGGCCACATTAACTTCAGTCAATGAATTGATTTTAAGTGTGAGAAGAGGGAAGACTTAGTGAGAAAGGTGAACAAGACTGCTACGAGCATCAGGCTTTCAAGTAGTTTGGAGAACAAAAACTCATACTCAAGATCACTCTTGAGCTCAAGCTTCAGATACTGAAATATGTCCAAACAACACAGTCACAACAACACAATGATCAAGCCTACATCACAATCCAGCCACAACAACTCGACTGGATCCTCCATGCCCAAGCCATTTAGTGTAAGAGGGAAAAAGATAACAAGGGATCTAACTAAAACTGGTCACGATACCATTGTAATCAAACCTACATTACAACAATATAACAACCCTCGACTGGATCCTCCATGCTCGAGTGTTTTAGCATAGTTTTTACAGAGAGATGAAAATAAGATGACTTCTATTAACATGAAAGTATCAAATTTGGTACATAACTAGAGAATAGTTATGGCATCAAAACATTACAAAATAGGGAGCTTTGCTCAACCAGTTGACGACCTGAACAAAATATCAAAACTACTTATTTATACTTAGAACAATTCACCACTACCAGGAGTGTGATATGATCACTACATTTAAATCATTGTGTCTGTGAGTTCTTATATCAAAATGAATGTGCACCCCTCTGTTAGATGCGAGCTCAAATCGGCATGGGTTTTGCAGAAACATTTGCCCACACAGGTACCATGGGTTGATGGTTCAGTCCCCATGGACGAGCCTTCCATGCCTTCCATTTATGGAGTGAGCCGAGGTTTCAACCACCAACTCTATTTTCATTAACTGCCTCCTCTGATATTGAACGAGACCTAATGCTCAAGGGGTGGCTACGCGCTACTCTCGGAGGATGCCATATAAATACGAGATTGCGGGGTCGTCAAAAGTGGTTTGGATTTAGACCGCTTTTGGGCCCGCAATCCATCACATTTCTCCATGTAGCATTTTCGCCATACCACAGTTTCCATTGTGGGACCGCTCAAGAAAAATATCACTCGAGCATGTTGTGTCCACGGAATGGACTGTGGTCGTAGCTCTGGTCCTGATCTGTGATCTGAGCGCACCTGCTAGATTTAGCGCCACTGCCAAGCTTAATCGCCCACCAACTTTAGGATTTGTCAAAAGTGTGCCTTGGGATGGGGCACTACTTTTGGCACCGAACAATAAAAACTCTCAGAGGAAGCTCTGATGTGGAGGCCTAACATCACCATGATGATATGTCGCGGACGAAGAGGTGACATGTGTCACTCGAAAACATGCAGAAAGCATGTCTAAAATGATTGAAATGAGTGCCATGTGTCAGCGCTAGACATATGCCATGTGTCTGTGTCGACGACTGTCAAGAACTTGATGGTCTAGGACTTGGGCGCTAGATCCTTTTCATTTGGATCCTCTATGTGCTTTTACCTGGAGCTGCTGATCTGATGACGCGTGTCTTCTTGAATCGAATGACCGAGAATTACTTCAGGTCTCCAGACTCTGGGAAAATCAGGTCTCAAACTTCCTTTGCCTTCAACTTCATTTACCTGGAGCTATGAATCTGATGACGCGTGGCCCTCTTGAGATCAATGGCAGAGATCCCTTCGTGGATTCGGGATTCAGAATTCTCAACAGTCAAAATTTATTTTCCCCAAGCAATATCGTCGGAGCTAGGGATCTGAAGATGCATGGCTATTGCTGATCATCGACTCAGGTTCACTTCGGGCCTTTGGCCACTTTGACACTTAGGGCACTTTGGCATTCCAAGCACTTCAGCCACTTCGAGACTTCGGGCGCTTCAACACTTCAGCCACTTCGGGACTTCAGGCACTTCGACACTTTTCTCATTTTAAAACTCCTGAAATAAAACTCCCGGAGTGAAATATCTGATGACGCGTGGCATTCTAGATTCAGATGGCCAAGATCCCCTTCGGGACTCTGGGAGTTTGGGCCTTTGGGAGGAATTGTCGCTAAGATCAACAACTCCCTGTTGATTTTGAGATCAATGGTCCATGATTGCTCCAGGGTTTCGGGCTTTGGCTCTCCAAAAGTTTTATGCACTTCTCACTTCGAAACTCTCGAAGCTCATTTCCCCGAACGCTTGGATCGGCTGCCACTTGTCTCCTTTAAGATCAACGGGTCGTGATTGCTTCAAGATTTTGACTCTTTTTATTTCACTATACTTCATGCAATTCTGAAACTCTGAATACCCCGGGGCTGCTAATCCAATATTCACAGGGGATTTCCACTGTCGCAAAATAGACTCGCTTGTTGCTTGTGATTCAAGTCCGAAATAAACTGTTTTAAAAGTTGTGCTTCATGCTCAAGGCTATGGCCTGTGTGAAAAAGGACTTGGACAATTTTTTTGTGGGCTTGGGAAAACATGGAGACTGGTGACTGAAACATAGGAGGTGAGTGCTCGTCTTCGAAGAAAAATAGAGGGCTTGGAGCCACGATTTCGTTTGATTAAGATTCTGAGGGAGACTAGGGCACAAAAACGAACAAGGGCACACAGAAGATGACTTTACATGCCGAAAGGGGACAAACTTAAGACTTGTCAATTCGAAAAGGACAGAGACAGGGAAAAATTACAGACTCGGGTATATCGACACACACCTATGGCCCTTGACAGCCTTATGTGATAACATTTGGCTCCATAGGGGATGGCATGCTCCCTGCGAGCTGCTAAGAACGCACAAATCTAGTGCCTTAGTTGTTGGGATATGAAGTCTAGCTCAAAACTTTCACTGAAGAAAATGGGGAGATATGTACACTACTCTACTAAAAACGAAAACAAACACATGGGCTCCAATAAAAGATAATGCAACTGTGACAACAAATCGATTACATTTTTCAGTCCTCCTCTTAGTGATGAAGGCAAGATAGAGTTTGGAGGATTTAATACCCAAAAAAAATGCCACTCCAAGTACCGCCCTACAGGGTCATAAAATAGGTTACAAAACCTATTGGGTTGGTAACAAAAAACATGCTCTGTCTTATGGCTGCTCACCTCTGGTTGATTGTCTGTGGCAAGCATAGGTGAGTGAAAGGTTGATGTAGGCTGGTGATCCACTTTTTCTTTSTCTGCTTCGATAACATCTGCTAGATGAGGGCAAGGGATCTCTTCGTGTATATCAGTGATTGGATGCTTCTCTTTAACATGCTGTTGAATGTCATTTGCGGACCAAGGATGGCTGATTTCCACATCAGAATMTGATTCATAGCCATCATACATAGGTTGGTTGCTTCCCAAATCAACAAAATGTGATGTAGGGATATTCTCTTCTTCATCTGAATACTCATCAAAGATAGGTGAGCGCACAACTCTTTTATTTTGCACAGGAAAATGAGAAACCTCTAGATTCTTCTCTTCAATCCCAGGTGAAAATACATCATGGGGAACCTCTTGAAGGAAAAGAGAAGAATCCTCCTCCACAACCATCTCTTCTTTTAAATCTGAGACAACAGGTGTACCAGGGGAAGAATATAATGCATCTATGGATATGCAATCATCARCGCTATCATCAATCATATCTGGAAGGTATTCTTTTTCATAAGAAGGGCTGCCAAGAACATATATTTCCAACTGGAATATCCTTTGTATTTTCTTCGTAAGAGCGGCAAGCAAAATCTGCCTTCAATTCCTCTATTCTTGCAGAAAGTGATTATATCAGCTCCATCAACTCCTCCGAAGGGTGTCCCTCATCCTCACAGCTTTCACAATAACGAACTATGTCCTGAATGCCATATCTATACTCCTCACAAAAATTATGACAGATTAACTCAGAGGAATAATACCTTTGACAGTGAGCATTGAAAGTTTCATGAAACGGTCCCAAGGAGGAGATGCTAACAAGGGGAAAGGAGTGATACCAATCACGAGCATCTCCTCCCATTGATGCATGAGTTCATGAAACTCACAAAGATGCATGAGTTCATGATGTACTCCCATTGATGCATGAGTTCATGATCCTCATGATGTACTCCCATTGATGCATGAGTTCATGAAACTCACATAGATGCTCGACATGTTTGTCATCTTTACGTTCTCTAAATATGGGCAAAAAATCACCCCTCTCATCAATAGTAGGAACAACATTTGGAAAACCAGGAACAACAAAGAAACTGAATGGAGCAAACCTTCGAGCCAAAATGGCTTGCATCTGAAAATATGACTCCTTAAAACTGTGGAGTCACCATTGGATTATTTAAACATGGAGTCGCCAGGTGAATGATATGCAGTCTGAAAGTGTTTGGTCTTTGTTCACCATCAAAGACCAGATCTGATCGTTGTCGTTCTCCCAGGGAACTTTTCAATTCAGGACAACAGCTAAAACCCTTCTCGAGAAAGCTTTCCTTTTTTGATAATCTTATTTGGGTCAGCTTCAGGTGTAGCCAGAGGCAGTTGTGGAGTAGACCTCATGTGTCTACCTTTCGGAGCCACGATTGAAACAGTGGAGTCGCCAGGTGCAAGCTACAATCTTCAAGTCATTGATATCTAATGCACCTTCAGAATTAGAATTTCTTTGTCATTCTTACCCAGGGAAATGTCTTAAATTTGTTCCCCGACAACGATGTCATGAATCTTAGCACTGAGAGTCACCCTCATATTGTGGGAGGATAAGCCCAGTACCCATCCGAGTTTTTCGGTGGATGTTGGTTTTATATGAGTGGAGGTCAATGGACAAAACTCAATATATGAATGATGTTCAACATGGAACTGAATAATAAATGCACAGGGAAGTGAGGGCCACATTAACTTCAGTCAGTGAATTGAGTTTAAGTGTGATCAGAGGGAAGACTTAGTGAGAGAGGTGAACAAGACTGCTATGAGCATCAGGCTTTCAAGCAGCTTGGAGAACAAAAACTCAGACTCAAGATCACTCTTGAGCTCAAGCTTCAGACACTTAAATATGTCCAAACAACATAGTCACAACAACACAATGATCAAACCTACATCACAATGTAGCTACGACAACTCGATTGAATCCTCCATGCCCGAGCCATTTAATGTAAGAGGGAAAAAGATAACAAGGGAGATGACTAAAAATGGTCACGATACCACTGTAATCAAACCTACATTACAACAACATAACAACCCTCGACTGGATCCTCCATTCCCAAGTGTTTTAGCACAATTTTTACAGAGAAGAAAATAAGTTGAATTCTATTAACATGAAAGTCTCAAATTTGGTACATAACCAGAGAACAATTTTCGCATCAAAACATTACAAAATAGGGAGCTCTACTCAACCAGTTGACGACCTCAACAAAATATAAAAACTACTTATTTATACTCAGAACAATTCGACACTACCAGGAGTGTGATCTGATCACTACATTCAAAGCATTGTGTCTGCGAGTTCTTCTGTCAAACTAAACGTGCACCCCTCTATCAGACACGAGCTCAAATCGATATGGGTTTTGCAGGAAAATTTCCCCACAAGGGTACCACGGGCTGACGGTTCAGTCCCCATGACCGGGCCTTCCATGCCTTCCATTTATGGAGTGAGCCGAGGTTTCAACCACCAACTCTATTTTCATTAACTGCCTCCTTGGAGATTTAACGATACCTAATGATCAGGGGGCGGCTATGCGCTGCTCTCGGATAGGATACCATATAAACACGAGATTGCGGGGCCATCAAAAGCGGTTTGGATTCAGACTGCTTTTGGGCCCGCAATCCATCACATTTCACCACGTATCATTTTTTCCATACTATGGTTTCCATTGCGGGACCGCTCAAGAAAAATATCGCCCGAGCATGTTGCGTCCTCGCAATGGACTGTGGTCGTAGGTTTGGTCCTTATCTGCGATCTGAGCGTACCCACTAGATTTAGCGCCACTACCAAGATTAATCTCCCACCAACTTTAGGATTTGTCAAAAGTGTGCCTTGGGATGGGGTGCTACTTTTGGCGTTGAACAATAACAGCTCTCAGAGGAAGCTCTGATGTGGAGGCCTGACGTCACCATGTTGATATGTCACGGATGGAGAGGTGACATGTGTCACTCGAAAACAGGCAGAAATCATGTCTAAAACGTTTGAAATGAGTGCCATGTGTTAACACTAGACGGATGCCATATGTCTGTGCTGACAGTTGTCATGAACTTGGTGCTCCAAGGCTCGAACGCTAGCTGCTTTTTCTTAGGCTCTGCTATGTGATTTTACCCGGAGCTGGTGATCTGATGACATGTGTTTTCTTGAATCGAATGGCCGAGAATTACTTCGGGTCTTCGGACTACGGGAAAATCAGATCTCAAACTTCATTTGCCTTCAACTGCTTTTACCTGGAGCTATGGATCTGAAGACGCATGGCCCTCCTGAGATCAATGGTTGAGATCCCTTCGTGGATTCAGGCTTCAGACTTCTCTATAGTCAAACTTTATTTTCCCCAAGAAAATTTGTTGGAGCTAGGGATCTGATGATGCGTGGATATTGTTGATCAACGACTCAGATTCACTTCGACATTCAAGGAACTTCGACACTTCGGCCACTTCGGGACTTCGGGTGCTTTGACAGTTCGACCACTTCGAGACTTCGGGTGCTTCAACACTTTTCTCATTTTAAAACTCCCGACGTAAAACTCCCAGAGTGACAGATCTGATGACGTGGAATTCTAGATTTGGATGGCCAAGATCCCCTTTGGAACTCTGGGACTTCGGGCCTTCGGGAGGAACTGTCACTAAGATCAACGACTCTCTATTGATTTTGAGATGAATGGTCCACGATCGCTTTGGGAGTTCGGGCTTTGGTTCTCTAAAAGTTTTATGCACTTCTCACTTCGAAACTCTCAAATCTCATTTCCCTGAACGCTTGGATCAAATGTCAGCTGTCCCCTTTAATATCAACGACTTGTGATCACTTCAGGACTTCGAATATTTTTATTTCACTATACTTCGTGCAATTTTGAAACTCTGAATACTCAGGGGCCGCTAATCCAATCTTCAAAGGGGTCTGTTGCTTGCGATTCAAGTCTGAAATAAATTGTTCTGAAAGTTGTGCTTCATGCTTAAGGCTACAGCCTGTGTGAACAAGGACTTGGAAAATTTTGTTGTGGGCTTGGGAAAACATGGAGACCAGTGTGTTAGCACTAAGAGTCACCCTCAGATTGCGGGAGGATAAGCCCAGTACCCATCAGAGTTTTTGGTGGATGTTGGTTTTATATGAGTGGAGGTCAATGGATGAAACTCAATATATGAATGATTTTCAACATGGAACTGGACAAGAAATTCACAGGGAAGTGAGGGCCACATTAACTTCATTCAGTGAATTGAGTTTAAGTGTGAGCAGAGGGAAGACTTAGTGAGAAAGGTGAACAAGACTGCTATGAGCATCAAGCTTTCAAGCAGCTTGGAGAAGAAAAACTTAGACTCAAGATCACTCTTGAGCTCAAGATTCAGACACTGAAATATGTCCAAAAAACACAGTCACAACAACACAATGATCAAACCTACATCACAATGCAGCTACAACAACTCGACCGGATCCTCCATGCCCGAGCCATTCAGTGTAAGAGGGAAAAAGATAACAAGGGAGCTGACTAAAGCTAGTCACCATACCACTATAATCAAACTTACATTACAACAACATAACAACCCTCGATTGGATCCTCCATGCCCGAGTGTTTTAGCACAGTTTTTACAGAGAGATGAAAAGAAGACGACTTCTATTAACATGAAAGTCTCAAATTTGGTACATAACCAGAGACCAATTCTTGCATCAAAACGTTACAAAATAGGGAGCTCTACTCAACCAGTTGACGACCTTAACAAATTATCAAAACTATCTCTTTATACTTGGATCAGTCCTCGACTATCAGGAGTGTGATCCCATCACTACATTCAAAGCATTGCGTCCAAGCAATCTTCTGTGAGACTGTGCATGTAACATCCCCAACCACCAACATGCCCGACAATGCCACTAACACAACCTTAACTTAGCCTTTAAAGCTCTGATACCAAACTGTAGCATCCTCGACCAAGCACAGAGACTGGGTAATGCTACCACTGCGGAATATACACTTATATAATATATGCAGTTTAATCGAATTAAAACACTTACTCACAAAAATCACATAATTACTGCTACCATACATAATCAATGGAATTAACAATAGTTCATATATGCAATGGAATACATGATAACATTCAAGCAGCACAGACATGCATAACAGATAAATTAAGCATAGACTGATACTTATCTTTTCAATTGGAGTAACACCACCAACTACGTGCAAACCTTCCATGAACCTCCCAGTCATAGACCACATTGCTCATCACGTTCATCAGTGGGTCACCCCCGATCTGGGACTAAGCTCCACCCAGGGAAATGGATTCTTATACTAGGCTGAGGTTACAGAAAACTGCACAGTGCAACCGGAAGGATTCTCTCCAGGAGACTTCTTACGCCCACTACTCACGGAATCTCATTCCCCACACGTTGTTCCACCCAGGAGTATACACCTTCACAAGCACAGTCCATCAATTTCTTCACCTCCCTCTCTGGGTCTTAGCAACAGGCCGGATCAGGAATTCTCAGAGCTCTGTAGCTGGTGTTGGACTCTCTCTGGGAGAAAACCACTTCCCAACAGACTCTCTCACCTGGAGAGAGATGCTCACAGGCCTGACAACATGCCTCTTATACCATGGGCTTCACAACCCGCTTCTTCAGCACACTCCTCGACTTAGCTCTAGCTAGGTGAGGACATCAACAACGGTTCATCACTCATTCACACATGACAATAGAAACAACAAATGAGCATGGCACCGCAGGAGGCAACAACCCACGCTAAGACACAACACAACTAAGGCGATTACTTAGGTGTCGGGTTCCTCATAAGAAACCGAATGATTCACGGATTTCGGGTCTCAGGTGCGTGCGTGAATATTACAAAGGTCGAATACAGAGGCCACAAGATTCACGGGAATACACCGGTCGGCTTCACAGTTCTGGTTTTCAGGAATGTGTAAGAGTATGAAAATGCAGACGTAGAGGCAAAATGGGTTCATACGCCCCCGATCCCAGCGAGCTCAGGCGGAGGATGACATAATGACCAAACCCCCGACATGGTTGACTCATTAGTTTTAACTGCATGCACCCAAGTCGACACTTGTCTTCCTGGAGCTGCATGTGTTTCCACTTAGCTCACATTTCCTTTACAAGAACTTAGGAAAACACTCAACATGTCCACCTTAGCCTTCAGGAAATAATAATAAATTATTATCCCCTTTAGAGGTAAGCCCCCTAGCTTAGCCCCTAGGTCCAAACACTTAGCCTCCTCCCTTACCCAACCTTGTGGAAGCTTAGTCCCCCATCAATCTTTCTTCTTGGTCGGTCTGCACACAGTGATGTTTATATTTTATTAATGATCTGCATAATTACATATACAAAATCAGGCTCCTGGCCTTTAACACCTAGGCTCTCCGACCTAATCACCAAACACCAAATAAGCCTCCTAGCTTATTATAACTCAGCTCACTAGCCTACAAAACATGTTTACAATACATAATATAACTGGGCTCATCCTTGGGGATATTACAATCCCCTCCCCTTATTTTTGCACTATCCTCAGTGCAACTCTTTTACACAGCATCAACAAGATTTCCCAAAATCTTCAAAAATATGCGGGTATTCCACCCACATAGCATCTTCATACTCTCATGTCACGTCCTAGGGACCGTACTAGGTCCATTGCTCCTTTACAAGCCCTATGGCTTGATTCCGAAGCTGTTTTCTCTTTCGGTCCAATATGCACATAGTATGCACTTGCAAGACGCCTTCTTGCTCCACCAGAATCACATTCCAATCAATCACATGATTAGGATCAGGTATATATTTCTTAAACAATGAAACATGAAACACATTATGCACCGTCATGGATGTAGACAATGCAAGCATATACACAATGTATATATATGTATAAACATGCAATTCTAATAACATTATAACTTGTATACAAGAAACACAACATACAATGAATAAAGAATTGTACTTATCTTTTCACTGAGAAGACCTCCATATCAACATGGTCTAGGCCAAGATAATAAACCTCAACAGCACTCCAACCAACGGTCTCTCCTTCCCCACATGCCTGTCCCACCCCAAGAGTGTACACCTTTATTGTCACATAGTCCATCAGCTGCTACACCTCCCTTTCCTTGGGCTTCAACAACAAGCCAGCTCAGGAAGTCTCAGAGCATCGTGGCTCCCGGAATTCCAACTTCCCTCTTATATTTCCAATCAACATCATCCCAAGCTACTCTTTGTAGTCAATATTCCACTTTAATCAACATCATCTCATGTACATCGCCCACATGCAGTTATCATGAGGAAACATAAATTAATTCATTTATGAACTCAAACTTAGTTCAAAAGGGAATTCAACTTTTTCCCCAAAACATGAAATTCCATTTCATAATTCTTCTTGGTTTTTGTCATATTAAGATTGCAACCTTCCTTGTGGTTTTCCACAAGCACCAAAATGTATACCATTTTCCTGCAAGGCTTCATCATGCATACTGCCAACAATTGTCAGTATTTCCTGTACTGACAATTAATTCATGAGGAAACATCATCTCATCTACATCGCCCACATGCAGTTATCATGAGGAAACATAAATTAATTCATTTATCAACTCAAACTTAGTTCAAAAGGGAATTCAACTTTTTCCCCAAAACAYGAAATTCCATTTCATAATTCTTCTTGGTTTTTGTCATATTAAGATTGCAACCTTCCTTGTGGTTTTCCACAATTCCACAAGCACCAAAATGTATACCATTTTCCTGCAAGGCTTCATCATGCATACTGCCAACAATTGTCAGTATTTCCTGTACATCATAATTCAATTGCAATATGTACATAACCATATGCAATGAATTTAGAATTGTCTTCATCTAGCAATTCAATCATAATTACCAAACAATTTAATAAAGTAGAAAGACTCGTCATTATATGCATATGCATGTTCACAATAATATATATAAGTTCATTACTTCTTTTTCTGAACAAGAAAATTTCCTGTAGTCAATGCTCATGTGACTACTTGACTTGCAACTTTTCTGTTGCAATGTCTAACAACTCCTTAAATGTCCTCAGCTTCATGAGTTCACGACATTTCAGTTGTTAGTAACATTTATTTCCATGCAATAATATATATGAATGTACTTACAAAACTCATTCATCCATTGCATTTAGTATATAATTCTATCACTTACTATGCATGAGTGCAATTCTAAGTGCATATTTATCCAACGCACCTTGCATTTAATTACATAATGCTCTTCATCTCAATCATGTATCTCACCATCCATAAGTTGGAATTCTGGCCAATGTGTTGACACATTCTCCACACACTTCCTATTGTCTTCCCAATTAATTGGATGCCTTCCTTTTCGACCCGAACACTACACCAAGAATATAATTCTGTGGTGTTCATTAGTGTTAGAAAAAAGGTTGCAGTCCAAGTTTTATTTAAAGGTAGGAATCTTTTAGTACCTGTGTGGCTCATAACCTTTCTATATCCAACCCTGTCCTAGTCTCATACATGACTAGCTTACTGGCATTCGTTCCTATAACAAGTTCTTATCTTTTAATTCTTTGGTTATTACCCCATAACCAAATTAACATGACATTCTACTATGTCAGTGTGTGCATTCAAAATCTTTGAATTAATACAGGCCTACAGCCTTTACCACATCCAGTGGTATGCATTCATTAATATAATCATGTGATTTTATAAAAATAACTCTGGCTGAGGAAATTCTTACCTAAATTTCCTTTAAGCAATTATGCAAAAAGATTAATAAAACTCATACCTGCATGACTGCCATTAATAAATTTTATACTACCTGAATGTATGATGGCAGTATAAGCTTCCATGCTTCTTTTATCAAACTTATAACCAACACTTCAGCTCTTTGTTGCTTCCCTCCTTATGAAACAACATCACCAACAACACTTGCAAACACGCAAGCATTATTTCCTCTAGCTGACCCAACAAACCGTAACAGACTTGCTCCCACAGAAATTGCAACAACTTCTTTCTCCCTATAAAACTTTTCCTTGTTGATCCCAAAAGTCTACAATTCTTCCCGGATGCCTGAATCTTCTTGTTCTCTCACTGTGATCATTGTACATGACTATTTCTGCCCTGAGCACTTTCGACACAGTGCCTCTACCTCAGCAGGGTCTGTTGACCTCTTGGTCAAAGGATCTTTCCAAATGATGAGTCGGATTGACTCTTCGCGCCTTTGCTAGACCCCTATTAATCTTACACAGGTCCCCTTTCCTTCTTTAGGCGTAGGTCTTGACAGACTCGCGGGCTTATTCCTACGCGCTTCCAAAACTCCAAGTTTCAGGCACTAGCCCCTTTTTCATTATCCCTTTTATTCATATGACTCTGGGCTATGACCTTATGCAAAACTGTGATTGAGGGCATGGGCAAGAGTGGTTTTAGGCCAACCTGTTTTTCACCCCGCAATTCACCTCCAATTGCCATGCATCACTTTGTTAAAACCATGGTATAATATGCGGCCCGCTCTCAGATTTTTAACATCCAAGCAAGTTCTGGCCCCGCAATCCAACACGTTCGTCGACCTCCAATCCCTTGGAAATGATCTGCGATCAACGACTGCTATCTACCCTCCCTTTTCTACCTTCTTTCCTCCTTCCACATGTGATCCCAGATCACATGATCTGTCGACATGTAGCTCCCTTCCAAATCAACGACTATAGTTGATTTTGGCTCTCCGGACCTTGGGAGTTTCAACTCTCAACTATCTTCTTTTCCCCGTATGACAATCTTCCGAAGTGGAAGATCTATTGAAACCTGTCCTCAACAATCAAACGGTTCTGATGAACTATGGCTCTCCGGCCTTTGAGAGTTCTCACGTGTCCACACACACAAATATCCAGAGTGAATTTCCCCGGAGTGACAGATCTTTTTCTACGTGTCCTCTCCAAATCAACGACCCTAATTCTCTTCGAGACTTCGGCTCTTTTCGACCAAGACCAGATCAATGGTCCTTCGACCTCCTCCTCGATCAACGATTGAGATCTCCTTCGAGACTTCTGCCCTTTCATCCTCTGCTTTCCTCTGGAGTGCTCCGCACCCAGAGTTCCAGATCTGGCGCCATGCGTCCACTTTCAAATCAATGACCAAGATTTACTTCGGTTGTTTCTCCTCCTTGTCCGCAAACTTTCGAAGTTGTGGATCTTACGTCACCTGTCCTCCTGGACAATGGACGGTCCCAAATCACTTCGGGACTTCAAGACTTTGATGGGTCCACTTCTCCTGCGCACACAACGGTTAAGTCTCATGCATTTACCTCTGAATCCAACAGTTGTTGGTCCTTCACGCTTAGATCCAACGGATGGGATATGTTACTCTCCTCTGCGCTTCCTTTGTTTTGATGGACGCTGATCTAACGGTCCAAGCTCCTCCCCACAATCAATCTGACAGCTATTGTCGCTCCTCCTCCTGAGCTTTTGAATTCTTCTGCCTTAGAAGATTTTGTTAGTGTTCAAAGGCTTCGGCCTTTGACCTTTCTCCTGCGTGTCCACCTCTTGGATCTCGTCTTCTCTCTCGTAAGAGTTATCTCTTTTGAGCTTTAGGATTTAGAATGAGTCCGTCTCCCACACACTCCTTGCGTTATCTCTTCTGAGATTTTCAAATTATTCATTATCCTAAGGGTCTCGACCCTTTTGTTTCCTTTCAAAGGAAAACTTCATGCCCTCCTGGCAACCTTATGCTCAAAGCACACCTTGCTGAGCATTTTCTATAGAGTGTTCAACAGATCTATGAGTATCTTCCTCTGATACTCTTCTCCCTGAACTCGACAAAGATTTCTCTCTGTGCACACTTGCACTCGCTCGATGCCTACCTGGTAGAGCCCTACAAAGTTCTTAGTGACTCTATCTCTCTTTGAAATCAACACAGAGTTCTTCCTGTGTTCTCCTTGCACCTCTGCTGATGAAGGTTCAACGATATCTCTCTTGAGCTTCTTTGAGATTAACTTATCTTTGTCAACGCACTCCTTGCGGACAATGTGCATTGCTTGCACTCGAAAACTCAAAGAAGAGAAACAATTGAAACTTATTCAATACTTCACCAATTTACGCATTCAAACCAATCTGATTTAAGAAAACGTTCAGATTTCATTTTCTTTCCAAGCTCTTCTCTGCTCTGTAATCATTTTTGGGCACTAGCTCCTTTCTCTCAGTCCCCAATCCATGCGACCATGGGTCATGACCAAGCGCTAGATCAATAAGCGCTTACTCGGGCCTTCGACCTTTGGCTTCGAAAGATTTCCAAGCACCACAGAACAATCTCTCAGAGTTCTGGATTACCGAACTCGCGAAGTAGGGTAGATCATCAGTCCACGTCTACCTAACATATGACCACTGATACTTAATATGGAACCTCAGGTGTCTGAGTTCCGGGTCTTTGGGTCTTTGGATCTTTGGAGGATCTCGCATCCACACATCCGAACTATTAATCTCCGAACATTCCCAATCACCTTTGGTGATGTCATTACGTCACATCACTTAACGTTTTCCAATTGCGGGGGCATACAATGGTGTTTTGGAGCAACCCGCCTTTTGTCCCGCAATTCTTCTGACGTTAAAACGTAACTCCTCGTTGAAACTGCAGTTTGGATTGCAGGACCGCCTTGGAGAATTAACTCTCGTGCAACTTGGGTCCCCACAATGCCTCCTGACTGTCGATCTTGATTTATCGTGACCAACGCCAGTGTGGGTCCTCCGACCTTTAACTGCGTTACGTAACCTCAGCCCCACTAGCCATGCTCATATGGAAAGCCACATGGAGGAATACTAGTGGCTGATATGTGGTCCATTCAGATGGGTGACACATGTCTTGTTCCAAATGTCATTTCAACCTTCCACAGGTTCGAAACCCACTGACACATGGCACACATCCCATGTGTCCACGTCCATCCAAGTGATGTCATCATGACTCACTACTTCGGCTCTTCGGGAGCTTTCGCCCTTCATTATTGCATTCTACCTTTTAACATTGGCTTGATCCAACGGTCGAGCTCTCCTCTCTAGATCTACGGTGTAGATCCACTTCGGAGCTTTGGGCTTCAGCCCTTCTCTTGTTTCTAGCATCAGACTTCACTGAAGTCATGAATTCCGGAGGGCATCCGGTTTAACTCCTCTGCACCTTTCGCAGATCTGATGGTCGTAAGGGATTTCCCTTCCTTCTGAATAGATCCTACGGCGTAGAACATACTCTATTACTCTGCATATTTCCAAAGGAATTCACGACTAACTGCCTCGCAACATTACCGGATCAGATGGTCGTAAAGGATTCTTCTTCTCCCAAACAGATCCTAAGGTCCACATTACTATGGGGCCCAACACCACTTTTGTCGAGGTTTTACGATACTGCTATGCCTCCTGAGCTTCATAACACGGTCAAGGTAACTTCTTGGCACTCAGGAAGGTTCTGGGATTCGAAATTGGTCCTCCATACATAATTTCCACGATAAAATTTGGGTCCATTGACCACTTATCCAACCCATTCATGTTCAACGTTAAAACCTTGGCTCTGAACTTGAATTTTGTCCATTCCGACAACCATTCTTTTCCAAAACTTTTTCTTCAAATACCATTAACATAGGCCATCCAGGCTCATTGTTGAAACCATGTCTCTGATCCCAATTTGTAACATTCCCAGCCACCAACAGGCCGAGCAATGCCATTAACACAACCTTAACTTAGCCTTTAAAGCTTTGATACCAAACTGTAGCATCCCCGACCAACACAGAGACCTGGTAATGCTACCACTGCAGAATATACACTTATATAATATATGCATTTTAATCGAATTAAAACACTAAATCACAAAATTCACAAAATTACTGCTACCATACAGAATCAATGGAATTAACAATAGTTCATATACACAATGGAATACATGATAACATTCAAGCATCACAGACATGCATAACAGATAAATTACGCACAGACTGATACTTATATTTTCAATTGGAGTAACACCACAAACTACGTGCAGACCTTCCACAAATCTCCCAACCATAGACCATGCTTCTCATCATGCTTAGTAGTGGGTCACCACCAAGCTGGGACTAAGCACCACCCAGGGCAAGGGATTCCTAGACTAGACTGAGGTTACAAAAAACTGCACAGTGCAACCAAAAGGATTCTCTCCAAGAGCCTTCTTACGCCCACTACTCATGGACTCTCATTCCTCACATGCATGTTCCACCTGAGAGTATACACCTTCACAAGAACAATCCATCGATTGCTTCACCTCCCTCTCTGGGTCTTGACAATAGGAAGGATCAAGAATTCTCAGAGCTCTGTAGTTGGTGCTAGACTCTCTCTGGGAGAAAACCACTTCCCAATAGACTCTCTCACTTAGAGAGAGATTCTCACAAGCTTGACAACCTGCCTCTTCTACCACGGGCCTGACAACCCACTTCTTCAACACACTCCTTGACTCAACTCCAGATAGGTGAGGACAATAAGAACGGTCCAGCACTCACTCACACAGGGATGACAGTAGCAACAACAGATGGACATGGCACCGCAGGTGACAACAACCCACGCTAAGGCATGACACAACTAAGGCGATTACTCAGGTGTCGGGTTCCTCAGAAGACACCGAACGGTTCACGGATTTCAAGTCTCGGGTGTGTGCGTGAATATTGCAAAGGTTGAATATAGAGGCCATGATATTCAAGGGAATACATCATTCGTCTTAACGGTTCTGGTTTTCAGGAATGCGTGAGGGTATACAAATGTAGACGCAGAGGCAAAATGGGTTCAGACACCCCTGATCCTAGGTAACTCAGGCGAAGGATGACGGAATGATCGAACCCCCAACATGACTGACTCATCATTTTTAACTGCATGCACCCAGGTCGACACTTGTCTTCCTGGAGCTGCATGCGTTTCCACTTAGCACACATTCCCTTTACAGGAACTTAGGACAACACTCAACATTTCCACCTTAATCTTTAGGAAATAATAATAAATTATTATCCCCTTTAGAGGTAAGCCCCCTAGCTTAGCGCCTAGGCCCAAACACTTAGCCTCCTCCCTTACCCAACCTTGTGGAAGATTAGTCCCCCATCACTCTTTCTTTGTGGTCGGTCTGCACGTAGCGATGTTTATATTTTATTAATGATTTGCATAATTACATATACAAAATCAGGCTCCTGACCTTTAACACCTAAGCTCTCCGGCCTAATCACCAAATAAGCCTCCTAGATTATTATAACTCGGCTCACCAGCCTAAAAAACATGTTTACAATACATAATATAACTGGGCTCATCTTTGGGGATATTACAGTGCATGTATCCCTTTGTCAGACATGAGCTTAGATTAGTATGGGTCTGCAATAAAATCTGACCATAGGGGTACCACGACTGACAGTTCAGTCCCCACGGTCAGGCCCTCCATGCTTTCTAATTACTAAGTGAGTCGAGGTTCCAACCACCAATCCTTTCATTTATTAACTGAACCCTCGAGATCGGGACGAGGCTTAGTGCCTAGGGGGGCCATGCACTGCTCTCAGATCAGACACTATATGAGCACATGATTGTGGAGCCATCAAAAGCGGTTTGAACTCACACCGCTTTTGGGCCCACAATCCACCGCCTTCTGCCACGTATCACTTTCGCCAAACCACGATTTCAATTGCGGGACCGCTTAATAATTTTATCGATCGAGCAAGTTGTGTCCTCGCAATGAAGCATGACTGTTGATCTGGGAACACCTGCTAGATTTAGCGCTATTGCCAAGCTTAACCGCCCGCCAACTTTAGAATCTGCCAAACTGTTCTCTGGGGAGGGGGACACTACTCTTGAAGTTAAACAATAACACTTCCTGGGGGATGACCTGTCACTGCTATGCTGACGTGTCACGAAAGAGAAGTGACACGTGTAACTAAGAAATAAGCGAATGATATGCCCACAACTGCCTAGACTGAGTGCCACGTGTCACTGTCAAACATGTGCCAAGTGTCACGACCAACGAGTGCACCATATGTCCATACTGATAACTACCACGTATCCTCTTAAATCGACGACTAAGATCTCCTTCGGGTCTCCAGACTCCGGGAAAATCAAATTTCAAACCTCATCCTCTTCCACGCGCTTTTACCCGGAGCTAAGGATCTAGCGACGCATGGCTCCTGGATCAACAACTAAGATCCCTTCGAGTCTCTGGAATCCAGGGAAATCAAAACTTAAATATCGCTTTTTCCCCTTCTCTTTCCTCCGGAGCCCTAGATCTAGCGTCGCGTGTCCATTTGAATCGGATGGTTGAGACTTACTCCGGGCCTTTGGGCTATGGGTGTTTCGGGACTTCGGGCGATTCGGGACTTTGGGCACTTCGACGCTTCGGGACTTCGGGCACTTCGGCGCTTCGAGCCTTCGGTACTTTGGGAGGAACTACCGCTAAGATCAATGACTCCCTGCTAATTTTGAGATCAATGGTCCATGATTGTTTTGGGAGTTCGGGCTTTAGCTCTTCAGAAGTTTTATGCACTTCTCACTTCGAAACTCTCGAAGCTCATTTCCTTGAATGCTTGGATCGGTTGCCACCTGTCCCCCTCAAGATCGGATGGCTCATGCTCACTTTGGGTTTTCGGAATTCGAACCTTTGACAAACAACTTTAACAATATTTCGAACCCCCGATTCCTGCGAACCGTCGATCTGATATTCTCAGGAATGTCCACCGCTAAAGCTGATCTCGCATGTTGCTTGCATTTCGAGCCTGAAATGGACTGCTCTGAACGTCGCGCTTTGACGTTTCCTATGCAGGTCGCGAACTTGGACAACCTGCTAGCCTTGAAAACTATATGTGATAACATTTGGCTCCACAGGGGATAGATGGCTCCCTGCGAGCTGCCAAGAACAAGCAGTTCCAGTCGCCTTATGCATTGGGATATGGAGTCATGCTCAAAAAACAACCTGTTGAGGATTAAAGGCCAAGGCCGACAAACACACTATCCTAAAAATGAAAGCAAAATACATGGGCTCCTAGAGGAGTTTATTTATGTATTCCTAGACTAATTTATTTTTACAAAGCGCTAGGTGAAAGCAAACTTCAACCATAGCCATTCAAGATATTCCCTAGTTGCAAACTTGTTTACTTTGTCACTAATCAAATAAAAACAATGCAACTATGAGAACAAAATGATTACGCTTTTCATCTCTCCTCCCAGTGTTGAAGTCGGGATAAAGCTGAGCGGCTCCAAGACATGAACGAAATGTAACTCCATGTACTCCCTTATAGGTTCATAGAGAAAATGAAAAAACCCATTGGGTTGGTGACAGAAAACATGCTCTGTCTTACAACTGCTCACACATGGTTGAATGTCTCTCGAAAGCACAGGTGAGAGAACAGTTGATGCAGGCTGACTGATCCTAGGTGATGGTTGCTCATTTGTAGGCTCTCGGTAGGATATGAACTGCACATTTGGTTCTCTCTCTTCTTCTTCATGACTCTCCCAAAGATCAGAATCATAATCATCATAAACAGGAAACATGGGAAAGTTTTTCCCTTTGTCTTCTGTAGGCACAGAATGGCGGATTTCCACACAATGTTTTTCCTCAATGTATAAAGGAAAAGGCTCCGTGGTATGCTCTTGGAAATCTTCAAAATCTGAAACATATGATTCCATGTGTATAGCCATAGGATCATGAATCGTGTGACAGAATCCTGGCTACGTTAGAAGACCAAGTTGCTCCTCTGTAAATGCCTCTCTGCTTGTAAATAAAAAACCTCCCTGCTCCTTCGAAAACAACTCTCGAACATCAGTGGTTGCAGTCTCTTTTCCTTGTTGTTGTTCCAGCTTTGATTCATAATCACTATCTTCTTGCTCAGAATCTGAAACATGCTAACAGTCTTCTTCCTTAGGCACATGCAATTTTTTAAGATATGCTTGCATATGAACCCCCTTGCTAGCCCTGATGTACTCTTCGACTTCTTCAGCATCTTCAAGAAGGTGTATTAACGATGAATATTTCCTCGCTCTCAGGAGAAGGACCAGCTTTGGATGGTGAGCCACTACATAGTACACCATGGCAACAGTCTCTGTGGGTCTGATCTCCATAGGCATACTATGATAAACACTGTAAAACCTCCTATAGAAGACATCCAAGGCTTCTTCATCCCCTCTCCTCAAGGCATTAAATTTAAACCAGTATTGATCATGGAACTTGTTCTCACCCCAACACTTTAAAAATGCATGGCATAGCTCGGTCCAGGAGCCAATAGAAGCGTCTTCCGGACATCTAAACCACACAACAACATCTCCAGATAGGGATTGTGAGAACAACCTCGTGGAAACATCATCATGAACAATCTCAAACTGATCAACAAATCTCTCAAAGGCCTCCAAATGCCTCTCAGTTGTAATAGGATCCTCTCCAAAAAACCGAGGAAGATACTCAAAGGAATAAACAGGATAAGGATGAAGGTCATGTGGCAGCCTTAAAAGTTTAAACAACTTATTTTTTATTTTAATTTGAAAAATAGTGGGGTGATCATGAGGATTAACGAGTTGATGGCAAGGCTCAATAGGAATAATGAAACGAGATTTGAGAAGACTGTGAATTGTTTTTAACCTCCTCAGGGCTACAAGGGTGATCAATTTCAAGAGGAGATGCAATACAAATCCCACTTTTATGAATAGGCAGAGGTGAAGACACGAGATTGAAATCTACACCACAAGAAGAGGTCATGCTTTCTTCTTCCAAGGATGGATAAATAAAGGAAGGCCTATTGTCATCTAAATAGACAAAGCAGAGGATAATCCTCTTTATATGTGAAGGGAAAGAGAGAAATGAGCTGATAAAAAGGAACACAATTTCATGAATAAATCTCATAAACTGATACTTGGTCTTCCCCTTCGATATGGTCATCTTTCTATCAACAGGATCCTCCCCAATGGAGTATTCAATAGTGGAGTCGCCAGGTGCAAGTTGCAATCTTCAATGGTTCTGATGTCTGATGCACCTTCAGAATCAGAAGCTCGTTGTCGTTCTTATCCATGGAAATGTCTTCAATTCGTTTCGCGGCAACGACACCAAGAATGTTAGCACTGAAATTCACCCTCAGATTG
>ML791179.1:370672-397839 GCA_009831015.1 Picea engelmannii
TCACAACAACACAATGATCAAACCTACATCACAATGCAGCTACAATAACTCGACTAGATCCTCCATGCCCGAGCCATTCAGTGTAAGAGAGAAAAAGATAACAAGGGAGATGACTAAAACTGGTCACAATACCACTGTAATCAAACCTACATTACAACAACATAACAATCCTCGACTGGATCCTCCATGCCCGAGTGTTTTAGCACAGTTTTTACAGAGAGATGAAAAGAAATCGACTTCTATTAACATGAAAGTCTCAAATTTGTTACATAACCAGAGAACAGTTATGGCATCAAAACATTACAAAATAGGGAGCTCTGCTCAACCAGTTGACGACCTTAACAAAATATCAAAACTATCTCTTTATACTCGGATCAGTCCCTGACTATTAGGAGTATGATCCCATCACTAAATTCAAAGCATTGCGTCTGAGCAGTCGTCTGTCAGACTGTGCATGTATCCCTCTGTCAGACACGATCTCAAATCGGTATGGGTCTACAGGAAAATATGACCATAGGGGTACCACGACTAACATTTCAGTCCCCACGGTCAGGCCCTCCACACCTTCTAATTACTGAGTGAGTCGAGGTTCCAACCACCAGTCCTTTCATTTATTTACTGAACCCTCGAGATCGGTACAAGGCTTAGTGCCTAGGGGGCGTCCACACCCTTCTCTCGAATCAAACACTATATGAGCACGTGATTGTGGGGCCGTCAAAAGAGGTTTGAACTTATACCGCTTTTGGGCATGCAATCCACCGCCTTCTGCCACATATCACTTTCTCCAAACCACGGTTTCAATTGTGGGACTGGTAAATAATTTTATTGATTGAACAAGTTGTGTCCCCCCAATGAAGCATGACCGTTGATCTAGACGCGGTCTGCGATCTGGGTGCACTTGCTAGATCTAACACAACTGCAAAGTTTAACCGCCTGCCAACTTTAGAATACGCCAAATTGTGCCCTGGGGGAGGGGGATGCTACTCTTGTCGTTGAACAATAACACCTCCCGGGGGATGACCTGTCACTGCTATGTTGACGTGTCATGAAAGAGAAGTGACACGTGTCACTAAGAAAGAAGCGAATTATATGCCCACGACTGCCTGGATAGAGTGCCACGTGTCACTTCCGAACAAGTGCCAGGTGTCACGACCGACGAGTGTGTCAGATGTCCATACTCATAAATGCCACGTATCCTCTTAAATCGATGGCTGAGATCTCCTTCAGGTCTCCCGGGAAAATCAAATCTCAAACCTCATCCTCTTCCATGCACTTTTACCTGGAGCTAAGGACCCGGTGACGCGTGGATCCTGGATCAATGGCTAAGATCGCTTCGGGTCTCCGGGCTCCAAGAAAATCAAAACTCAAATGTCTCTTTTTCCCCTTCACTTTCCTTCGGAGCCCTAGATCTGGCGCTGCGTGTCCATTTGAATCGGATGATTGAGACTTACTCTGGGCCTTTGGGCTTCGGGTGTTTCGGGTCTTCGGGACTTCGGGCACTTCGATGCTTTGGGCCTTTAGGAATTTGGGAGGCACTGCCACTAAGATCAATGGCTCCCTGGTGATTTTGAGATCAATGGTCCATGATTGCTTCAGGAGTTCGGGCTTCGACTCTTCAGAAGTTTTATGCACTTCTCACTTCGAAACTCTCGAAGCTCATTTCCTCGAATGCTTGGACCGATTTCCACCTGTCCCCCTCAAGATCGGACGGCTCATGCTCACTTTGTGTTTTGGGACTTCAGACCTTTGACAAACAAATTTAACAATATTTCGAACCCTCGATTCCTGCGAACCGTCGATCTGATATTTTCAGGAATGTTCGCCGCTAAAGCTGATCACGCCTGTTGCTTGCATTTCGAGCCCAAAATAGACTGCTCTGAGCACTGCGCTTTGACGTTTCTTGTGCAGGCTGCGAACTTGGACAACTTGCTTCCCTTGACAACTATATATGATAACATTTGGCTCCATAGGGGATGGCATGCTCTCTGCGAGTTGCCAATAACAAGCAGTTCCAGTCACCTTATGCATTGGGCTATGGAGTCATGCTAAAAAAACATCCTGTTGAGGATTAAAGGCAGACAAGCACACTATCCTAAAAATGAAAGAAAAGTACATGGGCTCCAGGATGAGCTTATTTATGTACATTCCTAGACTAATTGATTTTTACAAAGCCCTAGGTGAAAACAAACTTCCACCATAGCCATTCAAGCAACTCCCTAGCTGCAAACTTGTTTACTCTGTCACTGATCAAATAAAAACAATGCAACATGGACAACAAAATGATTACGCTTTTCATCTCTCCTCCCAGTGTTGAAGTTAGGATAAAGATGAGCGGCTCTAAGACATGAAGGAAATGCAACTCCATGTACTCCCTTACAGGTTCATAGAGAAAACGACAAAACCCACTGGGCTAGTGACAGAAAACATGCTCTGTCTTACAACTGCTCACACATGGCTGAATGTCTCTGGCAAGCACGAGTGAGAGAACGGCTGATGCAGGCTGACTGATCCCAGGTGATGGTTGCTCATTTGCAGGCTCTGGGCAGGATATGAACTACACATTTGGTTCTCCCTCTTCTTCTTCATGACTTTCCCAAGGATTGGAATCATAATCATCATAAACAGGAAACATGGGAAAGCTCTACCCTTTGTCTTCTGTAGGCACATAATGGTGGATTTCCACACAATGTTTTTCCTCAATGTATAAAGGAAAAGGCTCTGTGGTATGCTCTTGGAAATTCTCAAAATCTGAAACATATGATTCCATATGTATAGCCATAGGATCATGAATCGTGTGACAAAATCCTGGCTGCTTTAGAAGACCAGATTGCTCCTTTGTAAATGCCTCTCTGCTTGCAAATAAAAAACCTCCCTGCTCCTTCGAAAGCAACTCTCGATCATCAACAACTGCAATCTCTTTTCCTTGTTGTTGTTCCATCTTTGATTCATAATCACTATCTTCTTGCTCAGAATTTGAAACATGTTGTCAGTCTTCTTCCTTAGGCACATGCAATTTTTTAAGATATGTTTGCATATGAACCCCCTTGCTAGCCCTGATGTTCTCTTCGACTTCTTCAACATATTCAAACATGTGTCTTAACGATGAAGATTTCCTCTCTCTCAAGAGAAGGACCAGCTCTGGATGTTGAGCCATGACATAGTACACCATGACAACAGTCTCTATGGGTCTGATCTCCATAGGCATACTATGATAAACAATGTAAAACCTCTTGTTGAAGACAGCCAAGGCTTCCTCTTCCCCTCTCCTCAAGGCATTAAACTCAAACCAGTATTGATAAAGGGACTTGTTCTCACCCCAGTACTTTAAAAATGCATGGCATAGCTCGGTCTAGGAGCCAATAGAACCGGATTCCAGACATCTAAACCACACAACATCTCCAGACATGGATTGTGAGAACAACCTCATGGAAACATCATCATGAACAATCTCAAACTGATCGACAAAGCTCTCAAAGGCCTCCAAATGCCTCTCAGCTGTAATATGATCCTCTCTAGAAAACCAAGGAAGATACTCAAAGGAATAACGAGGATAAGGATGAAGGTCATGTGGTAGCCTTAAAGGTTTAAACAACTTATTTCTGATTTTAATTTGAAAAGTAGTTGGTTGATCATGAGGATTAACGAGTTGATGGCAAGGCTCAACATGAATAACATAGGGTAACGAGATTTGAGAAGACTATGAATTATTTTCAACCTCCTCAGGATTACAAGGGTGATCAATTTCAAGAGGAGATGCAATACAAATTTCACTTTTATGAATAGGCAGAGGTGAAGACACGAGATCGGTATCTACAACACAAGAAGAGGGCATGCTTTCTTCTTCCAAGGATGGATAAATAAAGGAAGGACTATTATCATTTGAATAGACAAAGCAGAGGATAATCCTCTTTATATGTGAAGGGAAAGAGAGAAATGAGTTGATAAAGAAGAACACGATTTCATGAATAAATCTCATAAACTGATACCTGGTCTTCCCCTTTGGTATGGTCATATTTCTGTCAACAAGATCCTCCCCAGTGGAGTCTCCGATAGTGGAATCACCATGTGCAAGTTGCAATCTTCAATGGTTTTGATGTCTCATGCACCTTCAGAATCAGAAGGTCGTTGTCGTTCTTCCCCAAGGAAATATCTTCAATTCGTTCCCCAACAACAACGCCAAGAATGTTAGCACTGAGAGTCACCCTCAGATTGTGGGAGGATAAGCCCAGTACCCATTAGAGTTTTTGGTGGATGTTGGTTTTATATGAGTGGAGGTCAATGGACAAAACTCAATTTATGAATGATCTTCAACATGGAACTGGACAAGAAATGCACAGGGAAGTGAGGGCCACATTAACTTCAAACAGTGAATTGAGTTTAAGTGTGAGCAGAGGGAAGACTTAGTGAGAAAGGTGAACAACACTGCTATGAGCATCAGGCTTTCAAGCATCTTGGAGAAGAAAAACTCGGACTCGATATAAATCTTGAGCTCAAGCTTCAGACATTGAAATATGTCCAAACAACACAGTCACAACAACACAATGATCAAACCTACATCACAGTGCAGCTACAACAACTCGACTGGATCCTCCATGCCCGAGCCATTCAGTGTAAGTGGGAAAAAGATAACAAGGGAGCTGACTAAAACTGGTCACAATACCACTGTAATCAAACCTACATTACAACATCATAACAACCCTCGACTGGATCCTCCATGCTCGAGTGTTTTAGCACATTTTTTACAGAGAGATGAAAAGAAGTTGACTTCTATTAACATGAAAGTCTCAAATTTGGTACATAACCAGAGAACAGTTTTGGCATCAAAACATTACAAAATAGGGAGCTCTGCTCAACCAGTTGACGACCTTAACAAAATATCAAAACTATCTCTTTATACTCGGATCAGTCCCCGACTATCAAGAGTGTGATCCCATCACTACATTCAAAGCATTGCGTCCGAGTAGTTTTTTGTCAGACTGTGCATGTATCCCTCTGTCAGACACGAGCTCAGATCGGTATGGGTCTGCAGGAAAATCTGACCATAGGGGTACCATAGTTGACGTTTTAGTCCCCACGGCCGGGTCCTCCATGCCTTCTAATTACTGAGTGAGTCAAGGTTCCAACCACCAGTCCTTTCATTTATTTACTAAACCCTCGAGATCGGGACAAGGCTTAGTGCTTAGGTTGCTCTCAGATAAGACATTATATGAGCACGTGATTGCGGGGCCGTCAAAAGTGGTCTGAACTCAGACCGCTTTTGGGCCCGCAATCCACCACCTTCTGCCATGTATCACTTTCGCCAAACCATGGTTTCAATTGCGAGACCGCTCAACAATTTTATCAATCGAACAAGTTGCGTCCCTGCAATGAAGCATGACCGTTGATCTAGACACGGTTTGCGATCTGGGCGCACCTACTAGATTTAGCGCTACTGCCAAGCTTAACCACTCGCCAACTTTAGAATCCGCTAAACGGTGCCCTGGGGGAGGGGGACACTACTCTTGACGTTGAACAATAACACCTCCTGAAGGATGACTTGTCGCTGCTATGTTGACGTGTCACGTTAGAGAAGTGGCACGTCTCACTAAGAAAGAAGCGAATGATATGCCCACGACTGCATGGACTGAGTGCCATGTGTCACTGTCGAACAAGTGCCAGGTGTCACAACCGACTAGTGCGCCAGATGTCCATACTGATAACTACCACATATCCTCTTAAATCGACGGTTGAGATCTCCTTCGGGTCTCTGGACTCCGGGAAAATCAAATCTCAAACCTCATCCTCTTCCATGCATTTTTACCCGTAGCTAAGGATTTGGCGATGCGTGGCTCCTGGATCAACGACTAAGATCCCTTCGGGTCTCCGAGCTCCGGGAAAATCAAAACTCAAATCTCGCTTTTTCCCCTTCGCTTTCCTCTGGAGCCCTAGATCTGGCGCCGTGTGTCCATTTGAATCGGACTACTGAGACTTACTCCGAGCCTTCGGGCTTCGGGTGTTTCGGGTCTTCGGGACTTCGGGCATCGAGCACTTTGGTGCTTCGGGCCTTTAGGACTTTGGGAGGCACTGTCGCTAAGATCAACGACTCCCTGTTGATTTTGAGATCAATGGTCCATGATTGCTTCGGGAGTTTGGGCTTCGACTCTTCGGAAGTTTTATGCACTTCTCACTTCGAAACTCCCAAAGCTCATTTCCCCGAACGCTTGGATTGACTGCCACATGCCCCCCTCAAGATCGAACGGCTCATGCTCACTTCGGGTTTCAGGACTTCAGGCCTTTGACAAACAACTTTAACAATATTTCGAACCCCCGATTCCTGCGAACCGTTGATCTGATATTCTCAGGAATGTCCACTGCTGAAGCTGATCTCGCCTATTGCTTACATTTCGAGCCCAAAATGGACTGCTCTGAACGTTGCGCTTTGACGTTTCTTGTGCAGGCCATGAACTTGGACAACTTGCTGCCCTTGACAACTATATGTGATAACACAGTGACTAAAACACAGGAGGCAATTGCTCGTCCTTGGAGAAAAACAGAGGGGCTTGGGGCCGCGATTTCTTTCGGTTAAGATATTGAGGGAGACCAGGGCACATAAACGAACAAGGGCACACAAAAGACAACTTTACACGCTGAAAAGGGACAAACTTAAAACTTGTCGATTCGAAAAAGACAGAGACAGGGCAAAATTACAAACTCGGGTATATCGACACACACCTATTGGCCTTGACAACCTTATGTGATTACAGAGAAGATTTTGAATAGGGTTTCTTTTGGAAAGCATGAGCTCCATTGAGGAAGAGGCTTCCACAGGACCTCCGACGCTAGTCGATCCTCCCGCCAAGCCTGCTGGAGCCAATCTGGACTCTATTGACCGGGAGATTGTTACGCAGAAGAAAGTAGCCCTCCACGTAACATCATTTTTTCAGAAAGTGAAGTACATTTATTTAGTTTTACACTATGAACGTCGGGGTATAAAGTTTTCATTTTCTGGTGTGGAAAAATGATGATGGGTTGAAATCAGATTTATCTTTTTCCGGTGTGGAAAAAAGATGATGGGTGGATATCGGATTTATTTTTTGTTATTCATCTTAACTTTATTTCAAACTCAAAATTCGAAGTGCAAAATTTAGAAGGAATAGTTACTGATAATTTCCTAGCTTAAATCGAACCCTATTTCATAGTTGAAAGCAGAAAATAGCTTAAATCGAACCCTATTTCATAATTGAAAGCAGAAATTGCTGAACCATCCAGATTCTTTGTGAAAAATATTTTCCCCGATACTGTATATCTTTTGGCAGTGACTTAGTAAGAGGTCAGATAGAAATTTTGTGGATTGTAGTTTGGACAATTCCTTGGTCTCGCTGGGTGATCGTCCCTACTGAGTCTCATCACAGTGGTCTGAGAACCCAACATGCCTAATTGGCACTAAAATGGGCGGTTCCTTTAGGTATGCGGCATATATTCGAGCACATTTGTAAGATATTTAAAATCGAACTAAACATAATTAATTGTGCAACTAGATGCCGCTATCCCACTTTTGCTTCTCATACTTTAAAACATTGACCCTTTGAAAAGCAGTGCAGACAAATCTAACAACAATTGTTTTGAACAACCAAATGGCACAAGCATTTCTTAGAAACACAATAAAAAAAAATTATATGTGCCTGGGAGTATAAACACATCCCACAATTGTTTTAAACAACCAAATGGCACAAGCATTTCTTAGAAACACAATAAAAAAAATTATATGTGCCTGGGAGTGTAAACACATACCGGAAGAGTGATAGGAGTGATAGAAATTAGTATATACTAGACAGGCTGCAGATTTAAGGTATTCTTTCAGCGGATAACCATATTCTTATGTAAACCACGTTTTTGTCGGACCCAGTCTAATCTATCTCTACTCTGTTTTTCTGCTCTGTTTTTTTTCAATAGAAAATTGCTTCATATATTAATATATATGGTTATCAAAATACTTCTTATCACATGTTCTTCACTCCAACAGTAGAGGAAACTAATCTATCCCTGCTCTGTAATGCCGAAAAAGGAGCAAGTGCATAAATATTCAATGTGCTACTTGGTGTTTGTGAAGGTGTGTGCTTGGGGAAAAACATTCCTCTAATTCCTGGGTGTTTTGATTCAGCTGAATTCATTTGATTCTTAGGGATGGCCATTCCTCAACTGAATTCCTTTTTGATTTATAGGTATTTCAATTAATTATCTCCACATAGTAAGGGGAAGTCTTTCTCCTTCTGTCACGTGAATTTAAAACATGCTTACAACTTGCAGTGTAGGTCACCAACATCGTTACAGGTTTTAATGGATGCTATTTAGTAGTATCTGCCCCAACAAAGAATAATATTACTCCAATCACATTTTTACTGCATTTTAGTCAATTTTGAGCGATGTTGTCAGAACCTGACCAGTGACCGAATTAGTGGACCCCTAAAACTAAAACTGGATCGGAACCGAAAAAAATGGTAAAACAATGAACAATCAAAAAATATATAAAATATTCAATTTTGGATTTAAATTTATATTTCATGTACATTCATGTGAATCCAAAACATTAAGCACAAATATGCAAAGTTTTCTCATGTATGTGGCAAGTAAGGGTGCTTATAACCAAAATAGCACCAAGTACAGTAGAAGAGAGCATGAGATAATCCAAGTTTTTAGCTAAATTTTCTTTGTAAACTTTGTTTTCTAAATAATCAACTATTATGTGATTGAGTGATAAGTATTTTTCCTATCATAATTTTCAAAACCGATTTATGCAGAGTTAGTGCCTAACAATTTTTTGTTTTGATATTTCCGAAGAATGCAACGTTTGTACTTGTGAACATACAGTCCATAATTTTGAGTATATACTGTCTACTATTTTGAGAGGTGTTTAGACAGTTCTCAGATTCATAGCTCTAAGGTTTTTTCACAGGAAGTACAAATCTACTCATCATATATTGAAAATTTCAACACTTGAGTCTTGTTGATCTACTTTTTTGGTCATTCATAGGTATTATGATTAATCTTATACTAACAAGGAATAAAAATGTGACTCCATGCATCTACTAAATGTTAATGGAAATGAAAAGGAATTAAACAGCAAATGATTTACAATTAACGACTCAATGAGTAATTTGAATGTTTTTATTATGTGTTGTCATTTGTAGTAGTCTGTAGGGTAGGCATTCAACAATGGAGCTTATATCTATATGCATAGAGGCCTCCTCTTAGACTAAAGGTTGTTTATCATCCACCTTGTGTTTTTTGGTCATTCATAGGTATTATGATTAATCTTATACTAACAAGGAATAAAAATGTGACTCCATGCATCTACTAAATGTTAATGGAAATGAAAAGGAATTAAACAACAAATGATTTACAATTAACGACTCAATGGGTAATTTGAATGTTTTTATTATGTGTTGTCATTTGTAGTAGTCTGTAGGGTAGGCATTCAACAATGGAGCTTATATCTATATGCATAGAGGCCTCCTCTTAGACTAAAGGTTGTTTATCATCCACCTTGTGTTAATAGAGGTGCATTTAGTAGAAATAAAAGTAGTCATATGTGATTAGGTGGAATCCTTACATTACCTAGATCTCTGGTTCTGTTTTAGATTCAGTTGAATACATGTGCTATTGTGTGTGGGTGGAATTACTGGGTCGAAAACTGCCCCAAGTTGCTTGTTTGTTGCTGGTTTAAGCCCTTTCTTGAAGCCCTAAAACCCTAGGGATTTTACAATGGTATCAGAGTTGGTGATCTTGCCAGCCTGAGGGATATTTAGTGAAAGAGAAGTCTGTAGCAGTCAATGAGGTCAAGGAAAACATACTGAGGGTGGAAAGATGAAGACCAAGAAGGAGCTCATGGCTGAAATAAAGTGGGAACTAGCGGTAGGAAAGTACGTGACTTACTATCCAGAATATTTAGGATTGGGTAAAGAGTTTTGTGCAGCCATGTCTTTTCGATACTATTGCACCATCAAGTATGGAAGTTGGCCCAAGGGTTCCTTCAATGGCACAAGACGAATATTGAAGGAAGATATGGCAGATGAACAGAGGGATCCATTGGTGGCACAAGCACATAACCACGTAGAGGAGCGTGCATCTAGCAATGCTGAGGAGGTGAGCATAGAGGAGGACCAAGCAATGGTGTATGACGAGATTGTTGGCACTTGTATGTTGACGTGGTCTGTCACTAGAAATGATGATGAGGAGACAATGTCTTGTCCCACCTATGATGATTATGAGGATGATGGCACAGTAGCACCTTTTGCACCATTAGCACTATCATATGAGGTCCATGACACCGACACCTATGGCAAACAGTTGCCGAGGCATCTGTTGTTGTGGTTTGATGCCCTCATCGGGACATGGGAGGAACCCCTGAGTCACTTGAGTGGGACAAATAGCCTTGTACCAACAACAAAGACCGTCCATTGGAACTTGGTGATCAGTGTATAGGGTGCACAGTGGGAGTTTCATACTCTATTGGAGCTATGCCCAGACCTTTCAGTAGTAGACATTGGGAGTGGTAGACTTCCAATATGGTGTTGGGATGCAGACATTCATTAGAGTGATGGGTTGCTTCGGATGAGATTGGCGATCGACAAAGCCTAGGTAGTGATTGGTATTCATCATGATGGGGATGAGGTGAGAGGAGTTGTAGAGTTTTTCTTTTCCCTCATGATGCCCAAGATCAAGGATAGTCGTGGATTGACAAGTGTTGACTTTACTAAGATATCTTGGCCGAGTATGATCCATGATAAGGAGTTCCAAGAGAGGAATGCACAGTTTGAGGATGGCGATCAGATAGTGATGATTGGAGGGATGCAACCTCAACACAATGATTCCCCTCTACGTTTGGCCTAGGACCCTGGGTTTGCAGTTGTTGGCAGCTCGACAACTAACACAGATGGGATGGCTAGTTTGCATTCTCCAGAGTTTACTCGTGGGGGGTGTATGATTGGTTGTTGGAGGAGCATTCTTATGAGGAGTTGACCGAGCCTCAACAGTTTATGAATGCTTGGCTCATCAGGGATAGTCTGACATGTTATTTTGTGAGCACCGAGCAGATCATTGTTATGAGTGGAGGGTGCTTCACATCATACAAGGTAGTTTGGGACCCCGGTGACTTCGCCACTTATGAGTAGGTCCAAGAGAGTTGTACATGGAGGGACTTAGCAGATGTTGTGTCAGGACATATGGGGGAGTGTATGACTTGGCAATAGAGCAAGTCGGGGCACACTCTTTAGGTCGAGTTGATGCGGTCCTTGCCCATTCTAGGACAAGGATGGGGGAGTTTGTGGACATATTACATCACAAATTCACTGAGGTTGCAGAGCATATTGATTGACTCGCCAACAGGGCTCATGCACTTTCCAGTGATCACATGGGAGTATGGGGCAGCATGGATAACAGAGCTACCTCCTTGGCAAAGATTGATCAAATCAGTAGGCATAGGATTGACTCTCAACATTAGTGATTACCCTCAGACGGTTGGTCAGGCGATGGCAGTGGACCAACAAACTGAGAGGTATTTGCATGACTACGTGAGGTCATGGATTGAGTGGCTATTTTAGGGTGAGCATTGCAGTGACACCACCCGTGATAACTGTTATCTCCCACTTTCAGGAATAATGAGGAGATCATGTCTCGAGGCCCACAGGTCCTAGACATGGAGTACCGAGAGCAGGATTGACTTCAGCATGGCCCTGGAGGGCCCACCTTTTCTCTCTTCCAGCATCCATATCCTGTCAGCAGTAGCAGCCTCCAACACCATCGACTTGGTCTTGTGTCAGAGAGGGTTCTTGCTTCATGAGGTAATTAGTTCAGGTATCATGGTATGTGTCACTTTGATCATCAAAACCATTGAATGTATGCATATGGTTCCTTTTATTTCTAACAACTGCTTGGATCTTACACTTGCCCACTTGACCATATTTTGGGGATTGACAAGGTGTCTTAGTAAGCCTGTGTCTGTTGGTTTTGGTTAGCCACTGGGGTTGTCTCTGAGAAGCCATCATCCGCTCCCTTCACAGTTTCACTTTTCCATCTTGTTTCCCACTCACCTGTCCCATTCCACTTGTCTGGGCAGTGGGTTGACCTTTTCTATGGTTGCACCTTATCTAGTGGGAAGAAGGGGCTAAAGGCCCAGAAGGTAAAAGAAAGCTGGTAAAAGATAAAAGCCTAAGAATAAAACCTCGAGATGCTTCACCCAGGGATCCCCGAGAAAGCAATAAAAGGCTTCTCAACAAGAAACAAGAGGGACCCTAAAAAAAATAATAAAACAAGACCTAACCAGAGGATAGGGGGTCTCATCACGAGAAAACCTATYAGGTCCATGGGTACCCAGTAGTATGACATTGCCATCAACTGGTTACCACACCAGGGCAGTGACCTTTGGTTGCATGGCCAAGGGAAAGGGGGTCTCATCACGAGCCAACCTTCTCATTTYTGTGAAAGTACTTGTGGGTAACGCTGTCACCACTGGTCACCACGCCAGGGCAGTGTCCCCTGATTATCTCTTGAGCAAAAAAGAAAGAAAAAAGAAATAAAAAAATGAAATAACGAAAAGAATAAAACGCATGAATGGACTTGGAAAGAATTGCATCCATGATAGGTACAACTCGCCTTCTACAAAGGCACCCGCAGGTAACGTCTTGCACCCTTGGTCCTCATTACACCACCTGCTTGGACATCCCTTGACCACTTCATCCACTTACATGGCTTGGAAGAGGTCTCTTCCGGGAATTGCCTTTATTCAATAGACACTAGCCCAATAGGATGCCTTGTCGTTTTCCCAAGACTTGTATTGTAGGTTTGTGTAACGTCTTTGAGCTATTGATTGATCTATTAGGGGTTTTATGCATATGTTTATTAATATTGATGATAAAATGTGATTGACATTGCTATGATCCCTGTGACTGATGAGCCCATGGAGAGCATAACTTTTGATGTGCAGGACCATGCCCGATGGACAGGTACCATCTTGGACCGGTACACATGGGGAGATGATCAGTTCGGACCTCCATGGGGCTGAAGAGCCGATTAGGTGGATGTTGAGACCCCATCAGGGGGAGATATAGGATAGAGATGGATCCGGAGCTTTGCATCAGAGGAGAAAAGGACGTTCCACCAGAGGCACCTCGACAGAACTTGACCTAGCAGGGATGACCCTTTCCCAGTGGAACGTTGTCCTTGGAAGGCCTAGGACGTCACCACCTTGACCATGACGTCACCCAACATCATGGACGTTTTGGGAGGCAGACTAGGCAGCAGTGGCATGTGTGGTAGGTTGGAGAAGCCCAGGGAGGGCTAACGTTTTGCTCCAGGATGCCCCATCTGCCCTAAAAGGGGCTAACGTTTCCCTTGGAGGGGATTTTACTCTCTTTTCAGCTTGATTTAGAATTTAATTTGACAATTTAATGTATATCAATATAATTTTGGTATTTTGGCCTTGTTGGCCTTTTACATGACCTAAAATGTAAAATTAGGTCATGGTATTGTATAAATGGAGGATTTTCTCCTTCATTTTTTCATCATGACTCATTCACTCCATAAGGAGGTCTGAAATTTGTGCCCTCTCTTGGGTATTTGGCTGATTTAGTAAGGCGCACTTGTTGAAGGAAGACGTTTTTGGCATTTTATGTGTTTCTTTTGAAGGAAGGTGTTACAACTAGGGTTTGCATGGTTATTTCTGGATGAATTGTAAGTATTTTTCTGCAAAACTTCTTAATGAATGGTTGAAGTTTAATTTCTTGCATATGTTTATGAATATCGCTGAATCAAAACCCTAGGTGACAAGCACAAAAGTAGGTCCTTGTCTCATGTCCCTTGATAGAGAAATTTTCAGTCATTGAAGAAGGAAGAAAGAGCCTAGCCATAGCTACACTCCTATTTCTTCTTCCCTTTTTGTTGGTCGTACCTTTACAAGCTGAGAAGAAGGAGACGTCCTGAAGCCTAGGGTTTCTACACTTTAGGGTCGATTTTTCTAGGGTTTTCTAGTGGAGCCTTACTGCTGCAACACTTTGTCTTATCAAACCCTCCTATCTCAGTTTATCTTTTATGCTAGCCATTTTTCCATCCAAGAAAGGAGGAGAGAGCACGAGGCCTTGTCATAGCAACACTGGAGTGAGCCTCTCTCCCCTAGGATTTTGATTCTGAGGCCTTGCCATAGCAACACCTCAAAACTCTTCCCTCTAGTTCTTGGTCGTTAACTCCTTCAACCTTTGTGTCCTTCACTTTTGACTCCTATAAACCCTAAGGCACTAATCTAAAGTCCTCCAACGTTGAAGTGAAACTTGATTACAACACTCTCAAAACCTTTGAATTGAAAAACCTAACCACTAACCCTAACCTTAAGCTAATCTACTAACACTGAGTGTTGTCGTCATCCTTTGTTATTATATCATTAGTGCAGCTAGGTATTTTCTTTATGAGCAATTGAGTAATGGTTAAGGCATTTATTGAATGAAGTATTGATTGGTTACATTGAATGCCATATTGTTCCAATATTTATTGGAGAAGTGTTATAATTTTCATTGTTATTGATAAACATTGACTTTGTCAACATTTATTGCCAATTGCTTATATGTTATTCAGATAGTCATTTATATGAAGTACTAACTCCATTGAGATATAGTTTGTATACATCAGTTTGTTGTTGCTTTGTTCCAGGTAGGTACACTTCTTTGGGGGTTTACTTTAAATTGGCCTTTGGCCGGACTATCTGTTTGGTGGTGACTTGTGAGGGGGGAAAGCTTATCCTTGTCTTATTATCCTCTTGCCTCCTCAAAATCCCAGGTCACCCGGGATGTCTCCCCTGGGCCTCACCTCCCTAAATAGAAAGAACCTTCCCATCGTGGTGACATTGGGTGGGATAGGTTCCTGTTACGCCAGTTTGACCTACAAGACTCAAGCCTTTTATCCTAACTACAAACTGCGCGATAACATTTTGGCGCTGTTGTCGGGGAACACTGAGTCAAACCTTCCTCAAATGACACTTTTTCGGTAAGCCTTGCCTCTAGAGTCTTTATCTTACAAGCTTACCTGGCAACTCTACTAGGGTGTTTTCCCTTTTCTTTGGTAGTTTCAAGTAAACTATTTGGCGACTCCACAAACCAAAAAGAGGTTCAATAATCGTCTTTTATCTTTCAGAAGGAAGCCTCCCAAGAACTCTCCTGTTGTAAAATCACTTTTTGGAAAGAGTCTTCCTTTGAAAATCATGTCTAGTTCTCAGACTGCTACAACGAACCCGGCCAACAATCAAAGACAATGGTCATCTACTCTCTTCAAACCACTAGACATGTCAGCCATACCAAGCTACCCTAGGCAAATGCCAGCCAAGTACGAGAAATGGTCGCCTAAATTTACCGGTACTGATGCAATTAGTGCCGAAGAGCACATGAGCAGCTTTTGGGTGTTTTTTCAGCTTCATCCCATTAGTTATGATGCTGAAGACTTAGTCATGAAGTTGTTCTCCGCTATCCTCTACGATGCTTCAAGATGTTGGTACCTGAGCCTTCCAGATGGTAGCATGAAAACCATGGACAAGCTAGAAGAGGTCTTTCTCAAGAGGTGGAGTATCAAAGAAAACCCTAACATGCTTCTTACCCGAATAAATAACCTTTGGAAACATGAAAATGAGTCTATTCGGGGATTCCATACTAGGTTTGAGACCTTGTTGCAAAAGATCCCTGCTAGCCATCACCCGAAAAATGATTACCTTGTCCACATCTATACCTAGTCTTTCAATGGCCAATTAGGGTATTTCCTCAGGGACAAAAACCCCCAATCAGTTCAAGAAGCCCAAGAGCTCGCTACTAGAATTGAGGCTAACCTCCTCTCATCTAAAATTGAGCCCTTCGCAAATCCAAGGGGGAAAATGGACACCAAACCAAAGATAGTCCACAATATTGATCCCACCTCAGACCTTTGTACTAGTATAGCCAAGTTGCAAGCTTCTATAGATGGTATCATGAAGAATCAAGAACAAATGATGAGTAGGATTGTCAACTTGGAAAGATCCCAAAGCCAAGTACCCAGGGTCCCATATAAAGGGCAGTTTCAAAAAGGGAACCAATTTTATAAGCCAAAGAATGAGCAAGAGGTTCCAAACACCTTGGCCCCTACAAACGTTGTTGATGGAAACCCTTGGTGCCTTGAATGCAACGAATCCCATTGGGAGCATGAATGTCCTTACAGTGATAATATCCATCAACAAGTAAACAATATAGGCCATTTCATGGAAGGACCTCAGAAAAATATCATCGTTGAAGAACATCAAGAGGCCATAAGAGAAGCAGCCATGAAAGCTAGGATGGTAGTAATAAACAACCTAGACCAGGAATCAAAAGAAAAGTTGAAGAAACAAGAATTCCAGGTGTATAGAAGAAAGAAACTGAGCCAACCTACCGTTGAACAAACAAAACCCCCTTCTTTGGATGTGCTCCTTCCTAAAACATCCAAGACTGAGAAGGTTGACTTAAACTTTGACTTTGAAGGGGCACTATCTCAGATGCATGTAATCATTCCCCTAAGAGAAGTCATTAAGGTGCCATCTATCAAAGAACGTTTCGACAATTTCTTCCAAGGATCAGATGAACCCATGGACCCCCCTATCATGTTACAAGCCGATCACTTCAGGGTCCAATATGGTGAAACCCCCCCCTTCTTCATGACTTTGGTAATGAACAACAAGAGCCTCAACAACTGCTTGTTGGATATAGGGGCAGATGCCAACATAATGCCTTTTAAGGTCATGCAACAATTGGGGTTGAAAGTTACACGTCCTTACAGGAATGTGTGTGGTTTCGAATCTAAAGCCATACCCACACATGGAGTAGTTGAAAATGTGGAAATTTCCCTTAAAGAATACCCTGAGAAAGTAATCCACATTGACATCGTGATAGTAGACGTCCCAGATATGTGGGGAATGTTGTTGTCCAGGAAATTTTCTTCAATGTTGGGTGGCAACCTTAAGATGGACCTTTCCTTTATAGAATTACCTTTGAAAGATGGAATAATAGGTCGTTTCCTGAATGAACCAGTGGCTAAAACCCATGTGCAGGAAGCTAATTACCCTGTCAAGGATGACAAGGCACATGATGAAATCGTACAAACCCTTCATAAATTCTCCCCTGAAGATATGCCTTTCGCATTGGAAGAAGACTTTGATCAAGTTAAGTGGCTCAAAAGGGAAGAATACGAGCAACTTCTGAATGAATTCAAGGACAAGGAAACAGGGACTGTGAAGATATTTAAAAAATAGAAGACGATGTATAGATCCATCCATCCCCACAGGAGGTGTTTACAGCAGAAGCCCACCTCCTCCCTCTGCACAATACACCTAGGTCGTCCAAGAGACAACCAAATACAAGATCAGGAAATACAAGGAAGGAGACATAGTATGGATGTGGGATACTCAGAAAGGAGAGCCAACTAATGTCAAAGGAAGCACTCAGTCATGGCTCGGACCCTTCCAAGTTGGAAGAGAATCAATTGATGACTCCTACTATCTGTCCACTTTAGAAGGAAGAAGACATCCATTACCGATCAACGGGCGCCTCCTCAAACCCCACCAAGGTAGGGAAACCTGACTTCACAGATAAGTACAGGTAAGTAGGCATCTTCCATTCATGTATCATACCATTTGCATTGCATGTTAGTTTTCTTTCACACTCACCTTATTGATTGTGTTATTTCAGTCTTTATATTTATATATGTATGTTGGGGTGGCATTACCACCCCATTTTTGTTACCGATGCTTCTACTTGAGATCAAGCAGGTTAGCAGGTTATGCTAGAGATGATGAGGTACTCATGCACTCTACGGTGAGCACATGTCCCCGAGTTGGAGCCAAATGTTATCCCCCACTTTCAGGGATAACAAGGAGATCATGTCTCGAGGCCCACAGGTCCTAGACATGGAGTACCGAGAGTAGGATTGACTTCAGCATGGCCCTGGAGGGCCCACCTTTTCTCTCTTCCAGCATCCATATCCTGTCAGCAGTAGCAGCCTCCACCACCATCGGCTTGGTCTTGTGTCAGATAGGGTTCTTGCTTCATGAGGTAATTAGTTCAGGTATCATGGTATGTGTCACTTTAAACATCAAAACCATTGAATGTATGCATCTGATTCCTTTTATTTCTAACAACTTCTTGGATCTTACACTTGCCCACTTGACCATGTTTTGGGGATTGACAGGGTGTCTTAGTAAGTCCATGTCTGTTGGTTTTGGTTAGCCACTGGGGTTGTCTCTGAGAAGCCAGCGTCCGCTCCCTTCACAGTTTCACTTTTCCATCTTATTTCCCGCTCACCTATCCCATTCCACTTGTCCGGGCACTGGGTTGACCTTTTCTAGGGTTGCACCTTATCTAGTGGGAAGAAGGGGCTAAAGGCCCAGAAAGTAAAAGCAAGCTGGTAAAAGATAAAATCCTAAGAATAAAACCTCGAGATGCTTTGCCTAGGGATCCCCAAGAAAGCAATAAAAGGCTTCTCAACAAGAAACAAGAGGGACCCTAAAAAAAAAATAATAAAACAAGACCTAACCAGAGGATAGGGCGTCTCATCATGAGCCAGCCTATTAGGTCCATGGGTACCTAGCAGTATGACATTGCCATCAGCAAGTTACCATGCCAGGGCAGTGACCTTTGGTTGCATGGCCAATGGAAAGGGGGTCTCATCACGAGCCAACCTTCTCATTTTTGTGAAAGTACTTGTGGGTAACGCTGTTACCACTAGTCACCATGCCAGGGAAGTGTCCCCTAATTATCTCTTGAGCAAAAAAGAAAGAAAAAAGCAATAAAAAAATGAAATAATGAAAAGAATAAAAGGCATGAATGGGCTTGGAAAGAATTGCATCCATGACAGGTACAACTCGCCTTCTACAAAGGCACCCACAGGTAACATCTTGCACCCTTGGTCCTCATTACACCATCTGCTTGGACATCCCTTGACCACTTCATCCACTTACATGGCTTGGAAGAGGTCTCTTTCGGGAACTTCCCTTATTTAGTAGAGACTAGCCCAATAGGATGCCTTGCCCTTTTCCCAGACTTGTATTGTAGGTTTGCGTAACGTCTTTGAGCTATTGATTGATCTATTACGGGTTTTATGCATATGTTTATTAATATTGATGATAAAATGTGATTGACATTGCTATGATCCCTGTGACTGATGAGCCCATGGAGGGCGTAGCTTTTGATGTGCAGGACCATGCCTGACAGACAGATACCATCTTGGATCTGTACACGTGGGGAGATGATCAGTTCGAACCTCCATGGGGCTGAAGAGCCCATCGGGTGGATGTTGATACCCCATCAGGGGGATATATAGGATAGAGATGGATCCGGAGCTTTGCATCAGAGGAGAAAAGGACGTTCCACCAGAGGCACCTCGACATAACTTGACCTAGGGGAGATGATCCTTTCTCAGTGGAACGTTGGCCTTGGAAGGCCTAGGACGTCACCACCTTGACCATGACGTCACCCAACATCATGGACGTTTTGGGAGGTAGACTAGGCAACAGTGGCATGTGTGGCAGGTTGGAGAAGCCTAGGGAGGGCTAACGTTTTGCTCCAGGATGCCCCATCTGCCCTAAAAGGGGCTAACGTCTCCCTTGGAGGGGCTTTTACTCTCTTTTCAACTTGATTTAGAATTTAATTTGACAATTTAATGTATAGCAGTATCATTTTGGTATTTTGGCCTTGTCGGCCTTTTACATGACCTAAAAAGTAAAATTAGGTCATGGTATTGCATAAATGGAGGATTTTCTCCTTCATTTTTTCATCATGACTCATTCACTCCATAAGGAGGTCTGAAATTTGCGCCCTCTCTTGGGTATTTGGCTGATTTAGTAAGGTGCACTTGTTGAAGGAGGACTTTTTTGGCATTTTATGTGTTTCTCTTGAAGGAAGGTGTTACAAATAGGGTTTGCATGGTTATTTTCTTGATGAATTGTAAGTATTTTTCTGCAAAACTTCTTAATGAATGGTTGTAGTTTAACTTCTTGCATATGTTTATGAATATTGCTAAATCAAAACCCTAGATGACAAGCACACAAGTAGGTCCTTGTCTCATGTCCCCTGATCGAGAAATTTTCAGCCATTGAAGAAGGAAGAAAGAGCCTAACCATAGCTACACTCTTATTTCTTCTTCCCGTTTTGCTGGTCGTACCTTTACAAGCTAAGAAGAAGGAGATGTCCTGAAGCCTAGGGTTTCTACACTTTAGGGCCGATTTTTCTAGGGTTTGCTAGTGGAGCCTTGTTGTTGCAACACTTTGTCTTATCAAACCCTCCTGTCTCAGTTTATCTTTTATGTTAGCCATTTTGCCATCCAAGAAAGGAGGAGCGAGCATGAGGCCTTGTCATAGCAACACCGGAGTGAGCCTCTCTTCCCTAGGGTTTTGATTATGAGGCCTTGCCATAGCAACACCTCATAACTCTTCCCTCTAGTTCTTGGCTGTTGACTCATTCAACCTTTGCGTCCTTCACGTTTTATTCCTATAAACCCTAAGGCACTGGTCTAAAGTCCTCCAACGTTGAAGTGAAACTTGATTACAACACTCTCGAAACCTTTGAATTGAAAAACCTAACCACTAACCCTAACCTTAAGCTAATCTACTAACACTAAGTGCTGTCGTCATCCTTTGTTATTATATCATTAGTGCAACTAGGTGTTTTCTTTATGAGCAATTGAGTAATGGTTAAGGCATTTATTGAATGAAGTATTGATTGGTTACATTGAATGCCATATTGTTCCAATATTTATTGGAAAAGTGTTATAATTTGCATTGCTATTGATAAACATTGACTTTGTCAACATTTATTGCCAATTGCTTATATATTATTTAGATAGTCATCTATATGAAGTACTAACCCCATTGAGATATAGTTTGTATACATCAGTTTGTTGTTGCTTTGTTCCAGGCAGGTACACTTCCTTGGGGGTTTACTTTAAATTGGCCTTTGGCCGGACTATCTGTTTGGTGGTGACTTGTGAGGGGGGAAAATTTATCCTTGTCTTATTATCCTCTTGCCTCCTCAAAATCCCAAGTCACCGGGGACGTCTCCCCTGGGCCTCACCTCTCTAAATAGAAAGAACCTTCCCATCGTGGTGACATTGGGTGGGATAGGTTCTTGTTATGCCAGTTTGACCTACAAGACTCAAGCCTTTTATCCTAACTACAAATTGCGCGATAATAATAACTTACAGACCACCCAAGATCGATAGAGCATTTTTGTGGACAGACATAGGGTGGAGCATAGGTTTGAAATTGGAGATGTGGTGTACTTGAGGGTGCAACCACTTAGACTGTCTCCATGGAGGAGAGGTGGCACTGAGAGGATGAGGCCACGCATTTTTGGTCACTTTAGGGTGATTCAGAGAGACGAAGACGTAGCTTACAAGCTAGAGTTGACAGAGGGACGTGGTATTTACTATGCATCATGCTTCTAGAGGACGTGGGGACCACAGGTTACTACTCCCATTGAGTTACCTCCATTAGATGAGAGGGGACAGATATTGTTGACTCTCGAGGAGATTATGGATGTCCGAGAGAGGAGACTGAGGAGCAGAGTGATCAGAGAGTACCATGTCAAGTGGAGAGATTTGTCGGTAGTGTATGCCACGTGGGAGAGCAAGCATATTTTACAGCATCCTGGTTTGCGGTTTCTTGAGGACTAGCAATCTCGGGAAGCGAGGACTGTCATGTTCCCTCCCTTTTGACCTCATTAGAGGGAGGGTATATTAATCTAAGGGGGCTCCCCTATAGTCTATAGCCCCAAAGAAGGGAGTCATGGGGTTGAGTTAAGCCACCAAAGGGGTACCAAGGGGCAACGACTCACCCTTGGGGTTAACATTAGGGCCTAAAACAAAAGGAGCCGACTTACCTTAAGAGCAAGCCACCCACAAAATAAGGAAGACCAATCTGAAGGAGACAATATAAATAGAGAAGAGGCTTATTTGAAGAAGGTACAATTGGGATTAAGGAGTTTTCTGTTCTTAACTTGGGAGGTGGCTGCCTAAGTCCTTCTTAAGGGTTATTTAACCCTTTTGTCACTGAGTTTCGGTGGGCTAGCCTCACCCTAGCTTAGCTCTGTCCAGCGTTGCAGCAGGAGCTCATCTATTGAAGGTCCAGAGTCTGAAAAAGGTGTGCAGGAGGTAGGCCAACTCTGTTGCTGAGCCCAAGAGCTTCTTGGAGGGTTCACTGACCTTTCTTGACAGGCCGAGGGTACCTTACCATTGTCCAAGCTGTCGCAAGAGATTGAAGAGGCCAAGAAAAAGGGGTCGAGCCCCCGTTGCTGGTCTGAGTTGCGTGCATGTACAGTTAAAGGAATAAGGGTGCTGGAGGGAGAAAAGGCAAGGATCTAGCCCTAGTCTGTAGTTGGGACGGTTGATCCTGCACAGGATAACAGCACCTAATCTCTCTGTTGTTTCTCTAGGTTCATTGCTTAGTCTAGTATGTTCTGTTTATTGCTAATCTGTCTGAGGACTGCTGGAATCAACATTTAAACTCTGTGTTTGGTCACTAGTACTCCTGAATTGCTAAATCGGGACAGCAACCTCTTTGAGGGTTTACTGCTGATTTTGGAAACTGTTTACTGTCGGTTTGGATACTGCTTTCTGCTGGTAATTGGACCTTGTGATAGCAGCCCTACGGGGGGTTTACTGCTGGTTTGATACTGCTACTGATGGTAATGCATTTTGATGGTTTGAATACTGTTCGGGATCTCTTTACTGCTGATTTGGATTCTATTTGAATGCTGTCACTAATATTACTGATATCAGATGTTGTATAATTCCTGCGGGTGTTATGGTACATAAGCATTTGTTCTGTGCTAGATTCAGTTGAATACATGTGCTATTGTGTGTGGGTGAAATTACTGAGTGGAAAACTGCCCCAAGTTGCTTGTTTGCTGTTGGTTTATGCCCTTTCTCAAAGCCCTAAAACCCTAGGGATTTTACAATTTTGACATGTAAAATGTCAGAAAGGGTGGTTTTGGTTTTTGAAATACCACCAAACAAGTTTTTCACAATCTGACACAAAAGATCCATTTCATAATTCCTGCCATTTTTAGCCATAATGTTTCAAGTCATACAATTCAAAATTGCAAATTATAGAAGGTTAAAAAGTAAAGAGTCCAATACTGATTATGTTGTCCTGTTTGTTACATAATCACATTGTCAAAAGTATTTTGATCAATGGTTTACGATGACCAGTAAAATAATAGCTTTAAAATTCAAGGTTTACATCAACTTGAAAAAAGTTACACAATGGAAATATTTTTCAAAGCATGCAAATGAATGATGTCATTTGCTGGTGAATCACTAACTTGTTTAACAAACAGACCATTCAAAAAGATGGACTATTGATGTAACAAAAAGCCTAAGTTTCCTCAAAAATTACATTAAAAAAGAGCCTGATTACTACAATTTACTTATGTGCTAATGATTAACAAAAACCTTAACAATGGTTATGCGAAAGAAATAAAAAATTTAATGACTTTAGTTTAGCATAACCATTTATGCATAAAAAGTTCTTCAGGACCTGCCAAAGATATTATGATTCTGTTGTAAGACATGGTACATACCTAACAAGTGGAGCCACACAATAGAACATACCTGATAACCTCAAAGACCCATTTTGTCCAGCAACAGTTTTTTTGTAGTCTTCTCACCATAGCTACAACTAATAGAAGAAAACTGTCAAAACCAGATTTTATGGTGCCAAGGCCAATGCTCAACCAAGAATACAAGTCAAATTTTGTTGTGTTAAAATAAACAATGCACTCTGTGTTTTTGAATGTGCAATCACAACCTTTCATTCAACCATTCTTCTGCCAATTCAAATGATTTATACATATGTTCAAACAAAATAATAAAAACCAACACTGCTCCTCCTTATCACTATCATTGTAACCATGGTGCAATTAGTCGATTATAAATCTATTATGCCAGTTGAATGTATTCATGTGTTTGGAGAGTGAGGGTTGTAGTTAATTGATCAATGCACAGGTTAAGGGTGAACAAGCTACAGGTAATCAACAAAGCGCAATAGAATGGCTTTTATGCATTTATGAACAAAATTTTAGATGGATGGGAGTTGCTTTCTTATAGTCAACGTTTCCCAATTAAAATACCAATATAAAATATTTACTTCAGCATGTGGTGGCTGTAATGTATGCCAAAGTGCACAGGCTTGTGGATATATGGATGTAACGTACTTGCACAACATTCAAATGCATATAGCGAACCAACGAACCAATAAAGGAATAATTTGTGTTGTAGGTCAACCGACAATGTGCTCAGGGACAAATCGAGCTATAGCTTGTGGTTTACATAACAAATACTCAAAGGAGTTAACCCAGTGAACATAGTAAAGGGTAACTGACTTAAGTGGGATGTAAGTAAGCAAGTAAAGGTGCATAGTGCTTAAACATAGCACCAACATCAATTTCAACCAACAACCTAGCAATTGGATGATTGGGTCATTGGGGACCCTTGTTACTGCTGTAATTCACCCACCAAGCAAACTAGCAAGAATGAAAACATTGTGTAGCATATAGTTTCTAACGACCAATGATTTAATCAAAATAATAAAAAAGCAATTAAAGACACCATGAAAAACTGAGATTACCTTGAAACCCAAATGGGAAAACCAGTAAATATGGGTCCTAACTCCTATTTGTTCTTAGGGATTGATACAAATGGGAGCTATACACTCTCCATCAGAGATATTGTGTATTCTTACACACTGGCGGTATTTCGTAGAATCTGGCGTTGACTTAGAAACAATATCTGTTCTCCATGGACAGGCTCAAAATCCTCTTCTTCCTCCGATCTTTCAACAAACTTCTTCTCGAGTCCTCTGTCTTTTTCCTACTTCTCATGCTTCTTCCCAAACTTTATTTTTTCCATCTCTAGGGATGTCTTTTCATCCTTCAGGTCATTCTCTATTATAAAATGCCAACCATCAAATTGTTCATTTCGTTTTCTTGTGGCCAAAATGAGACCTTCGACCTTGGGTCTAAAACTTCGCCAATAATTTTTTTGGAGGAGTTATTTTGGATCAAAGTAGATCAAATGGATGTTTTAAAATACCTTCCGTCATCGAAATGGATAAAATACTAAAATGATAAGTTTATTATTGTGAATATTTTGGAGGAGTTATTTTGGATCAAAGTAGGGTCAAATGGATGTTTTAAAATACCTTCAACCATCGAAATGGTTAAAATACTAAAATGATAAGTTTATTATTGTGAATATGAGAGTGCTACAAACAACGTAACCCCAATCAAGGTGGATGCAGGGAGGCGAGTTGCTGGGTTACTTTATGACGGTTTATAAGGTCACAAGTTATAAAAATGCAGTGAGAGAGATGATTACAAAAATAATTGTGGACTCAAACATTGGTAGATGATTGGACCTACCTTGTTTTAAGTAGCCAGGATGATTCTCATGTTTTAAAATTGTTAACCTAGTCTTTACATGCTTTCACCTTCTTATGTCGTACAGTGGCTAGTGGATGCATACAAAATATATAGAACTCCCCTCTTTGACTTAGAAACTATGACTTTAATAAGTAGAACAGAAGTACGTCGTTTGTACTTTTTTATGAGGAAGTAAACTATCTGTTAAGATATAATATATATGTATTCAAAATACATGAACTTAAGATGTTTTAAGAACATGAAATATGGCAGGATCAAAATATACTGCATACAAGCTTATAAAATTATATTTCTTTAGACTGCTTTTCCACTAGAAAGGACCAAGTCAAGGATGGCCTTTCAACTTCTGTTTTTGACATGGGTTGTTAGATTTGTACTAAGATATTATAAGAAAGTAAGATAACTAAACCAATATCTCATTGTGGTTTATGAACTATCTTATAAGAAAGTAAGATAACTAAATCAATATCTCATTGTGGTTTATGAAATAGTTCAGAGCATCGTCAGTGTTTCTGCTTTGCCTTGGGATTAAAAATAACTAAATACTCCAGGAAAATTGGTTGGAAGTTAAAACAACCTTATTTTGTCTTAGGATCACTCTTTCCACGTAAATAGTTGCAAGAGTGCTTATTTGCTCATTATGTTTCTGTCCTAAAAAAAATTCCACATTGGTATCTGAAGCTATACTTTATGTTGCAGGTCTTAGTTTATCACGACTTGTAGATGATACAACATCCTCACCATGTTCAGGTAAGGCTCCCTCATCTTTTTCATCAAACTAAAGAATTTGTTAAATAGCCATTTTGTTACAAGTTTGGAGATTATTTTTGTGAAAGAGAGAGGAGCAACTAGAAAAAGAAATTCAATTTCTTTGTTTGATATTGTACTTCTTCCTTTTCAGGTTACACCCAAGTTCTGTAAGGCATATGGGAGCATATGAATTACTATCAATGAAGCATTGTGCAAGTACATATAAGAGGTGGTTTTCGAGAAGTTTTCATCTGCAGCATATACTCCTTATCGAATTGACCAATCTAGTGTTGAAGCCTTTATCTCTGAGCTTAGTAAGAGAGGATTGGGGAAAGCAACACAGGCAGCAGCTGAAACTGCTGAGAATGACAATAAATCCAGAGAACCAAGGATCAATACATTTCCAGACTAGATTAGCATGGATGACCTTATTACTATGGTTGACAAGAGAGGATTGGGTAAATTAATATAGATAGCTAATGCAACTACTTAGAATGATGATAAGGATGTTCTTCCACTAACCGATGTTATTCTAAAATGAAATCCCAGGAAATCAATTACATCTTTTGCTGCCAATTTTGCACCTAAGTAGTAGTTTATTCTTCCCCTTTTCAAAATTTCTAATTACATTATCAAGCTACAATAGAGATCACATCCACTTGGAATTTTCCAGATTGAAGCAATAAAGGTTACTCCTTATGTAATAACATGAATTGCTTGGATTTTAACAAATAATAGCTCATCCAACTATTTGCATGGGTCTTGACTGAGATATTACATGATTTGCAGAATGAAAATTCATCTACTTTGCAATACCTTGATCATACATTTGTTGGCCCAATTGTTTAATATTTTGAGATTGGCAACCCAAGATCTGAGAGGAAATTTGACCAGAGGGAGAAGACTATGCCTGGCCTAAAGGATTTCCTTGCAAATATGAGTGTGCATGTTGTGTGAATTGAGAAA
>ML791179.1:409526-423120 GCA_009831015.1 Picea engelmannii
CCCATGTTTGCTTGCAAATATGAAAGATAAGTGCTTAAAAATCAAAGACTTGCAAGTAAGGAAATAACAAAGCACAAGATTAAATCCTATGCCTCCATGGGCTTAAACTAGCATTTAGCTATGTGTGAGATCTAATACTAGATAATTTTAACCATGAACATAAACATATTAGACATACACAACTAAACTAACCTTACTATATTGGGGGTTGGCAATGCCAACTTGACATCCAAGGTGTAAGCAAAGAAAATAAAACTTGAAAATAAAGAATCAAGAGCTACAAACCACTCACAATGGCACAAGGTGGATGCAAGCCTTCCTATTTTGTGCCAAAGGGGGTTGGAAATGAAAAAACTAAACTAAAACTAAAACAATCCTAGCCACACAACCTTGTCCTAATGACAAGTGGCGCAAAAAAAATGAAAAAATTGTAGAAATTTAAATACACACCCTAGCCTTACGATTTTGGGGGGTGGCTTTGCCAAACTCTCACCCAAGATGTAGGCACTAACTTTACAAAAACAGAAAATGAAAACATAAATTTAAAACAAGAAGGCAAGCCACTTGGGACCCCCTTTGGGCTTGCTTACAATGCTTAGAAAGATGGAGAAAAGAAGGGGTTTTGTTACCACATCACAAGGGGGGTCTTTGGAGTGTTTTGTAACTGAAAATGGGCAGCATTTACCCTTACCCTGGCGAGAACCTGCAAAAACCAGCAAGCTATTGCTTGTTGAAAATCCTGCAACACACCCAAAAAAGTTAAGAAAATTTATGTTTTGCAAAAGAAATTTTCTGCATACAAATATCAGAAAATTATATGAATGTATTGACCTATCTAAGAGTGTTAGAAACCAAAATATGAAGTATGTGTATAACAAAAAATAGAAGAGGAAAAACTATGAAGTTTTAGTAAGCTATGAGGGTAGATTCTTGCTCAAATCTATCCCAACAAAGCTCTTGAAACAACCTGCAAACTTTGAACAAAATGTGATACAAGAGTAGATAATGGATTGCATCAACCAACAACACAACAAAGTTTATATCATTAACAATACAACACATTTAGGCCAACAACTATACTATTGCTAAACCTAGCTAAACAAACTAATTTACCCAAGCAAACTACTCAATATTCCACAAAAATATCCAAAGGAACAAATCACCTCATATGCATGGAACACTAAGACACAATCTTCTACTCCAAGATCTTCCAAATCCTTTCTTATTGAAAAAGGGAGAGGCTGTAGCAACTAATTGCTCCAAGCTCTCCAAGAGCAAAATGGAATGGAAGCAAGATGAACAATGAGAGAGAGATGGGGCAAGAAAATGGTAGCATAACAATACTCAAGAGAATGGTGATGAAATGAGTGAGGGAGGGGTTCTATTTATACTTTGAAAGGAAAAGTGACCCCTCTTGGATCAATGCCAAGTGTCAAAACCCAAGCAAAGGAGAGAATCTCAAGGAGGGGGGCGCACCACTTAGGGTTTGGGTAAGGATTGATGAGGTGGAATGGGTGAGTGGGAGTGACACCAAGCTTAGGGGTGAGGTGGAAGGCTAGGAAGGGAAAACCACTAGAGGGAGGGGCCCACAACTCATAAAAATGCACTTTCTAATGTTTCCACATGAGGGGCGCAAATCCCCCTAGAGGTCAAATTGGTTTGAGTGAGTGCTTGAGTGAGGGGGTGTGTAAAGGTTAAGAAAGGGGTTCGGTAGGTTAGGAATGGTTTTTCTCATCACTTTCCATCTTTACTTTATTCCATTTGCTCAAAAATTACAAAAATGACATGTTTCCTATGTCATGACTAACAATTAAAATTGTTGTTTTGACTGACTTGGATTCTTTGTGGACAAACACCTAGCAAAAGTTGTCCGACTGAGATGAAACTTGGTCCAAGGGTGTAGGGGGTTTCATTCCATTTATTTTGAGCACAAATACCCCTAGCAAAATCCCAAGGACCTAGTTTTTACAATATTTATCAAAAATTAATTAATTAAATTACCCAACCTTAGGCAATTTTAATTAATTAAAAAAAAACTATCTAGACTCGATGGAATTCCACGAAACTTTTTGAGATGTCTTGCATGGTCATTTACATCGTTGCTAAACACTAGTTATCAGAGGATGCATCCATTAGAACACCTTTCACAACTTTGGAGGAATTATTTGTGGGAGTGAAAAACTCAAGGGAAATTAATAAGGCTGGTTAGGCCAAATTAATAACCTGAGAAAAAAAACACTCAGTGAAAGGAACTCTCATAATGAAGAAATCTTAAGGTAACAGACCTAACTATGATCCATGCAGACCTATTACATTATTATCCTACGCAGGGGAGCGGAAGTTCCAATTACAAAAATATGTGTTGGAGGCAAAAAATTCCCTGTAGAACCAAGTAGTCTCTGACTTGGTACATCTGATGATGCATAACTTCATGGTACAAGGAGTTGACCTTCTAATTGAATAGGTGGTCAACATAGCCTAGATATCATTAGACTGTAAATAATAATGCTTTGCTAATCATTATTGAGTTTAACTATGCAGTATAGTTGCACAATCTCTACTTATTTTTTTTGGTTTAGGACTTGATATGGCCCATGGCCCCCTTATTATTGAAATATTTTTGTAAATAGATTCATTTTGTAGCAACAATCTTGGACAAAACCAATTTGGTGAAATAAGATCGAACAAGTGGGTATTTTCAAGTTATTGATCTAGGACACATAACTAGTTATTATTACATTACTAATGGTACAATGGCTACTTATAATGAACATCTAAATCCGACAATGGGTGACATTGAGCTATGCCAATTATTTTCTTTAAGTGAAGAGTTTAAGTATGGAACAATAAGAGAAGAAAAGAAGATGGATCTTGCAAAGCTCTTAGATCGAGTGCCAATCCCAGTTAAGGAGAGTTTGGAAGAGCCCAACACAAAGATCAATGTTTTGTTTCAGGTATACATTTCACAAATTAAGATTGAAGGAATTTCTCTCACATCTGAAATGATGTTCATTACTTAGGTATGTTGTTACATATGGAGCCATTATGCAGTAAATTATTTCTTGTTGCTTTATTAATTGGAAAACTTGTATTTTTTTTTTCCTTCTCAAAAATTGTAAAAGTGTTATTGAGGGCATTGTAGATTGTGTTGTTTTCTTTAGAGCCTATTTTTCATTAATTTTTATTGTCATAGAATTGCTACCTTATCTCTTTCACTCGTTTTCTTTCAAGCCTATTTTGCATAATGTTTATTGTCATAGAATTGCTACCATCTCTCTTGCACGAAGTGTTTATTCTAAATTTCTAATACAATTTTTTTCCTTTTGAGTTTTTCCTAAAAAGAGGATGGGCGCAGTTAGCTGACAGAGCTCTTAACCTGTGCACGTGGATGAATAAGAGCATGTGGAGTGTTCAAACTCTTCTTCGTCAATTCAAAGGCATTCCAAATGATATTTTTACCAAAATTGAAAAGAAATATTTAGCTTGGGATCGACACTATGATCTCTCTGCTCAAAATATTGGGGAGCTCATTCGTTTTCCAAATAGCCGAAAAAGCATTCATAAATTTTTCCATCAAGTTCCAAAGTTGGATCTTTCTGCTCACGTCCAGCCAATAACACAAACTGTAATGAAGGTGGAACTAACTATCACTCCAGATTTTCAGTGGGATGAAAAGATTCATGGATATGTTGAACCTTTTTGGATAATAGTAGAAGACAATGATGGTGAATATATACTCCATCATTAATATTTTATGTTAAAACTGTAGTATGTTGAAGATGACCATTATCTGAGCTTCACTTTCCTCATCTATGAGCCTCTTCCTTCCCAGTACTTTACTCGTGTTGTATCTGATAAGTGGTTGGGGTCGCAAACGATATTTCCAGTTTCATTTAGACATCTTATTTTTCCAGAAAAGTACCCACCTCCAACTGAGTTGCTAGACTTGCGGCCACTTCCTATGTCTGCGTTAAGAAATCCTTCATATGAAGCACTATATCAACAATTTAGAAACTTCAATCCTATTCAAACTCAGGTATTTACAGTGGTCTATAACTTAGATGATAATGTTTTAGTTGCAGCACCTACTGGTAGTGGGAAGACTATTTGTGATGAGTTTTCTTTACTACTATTGCATCAAAAGGGCACAAACAGTGTATTTCAATGTGTCTATATTTCTCCTATAGAAGCTCTTGCCAAAGAGAGATATCGGGATTGGGAACATAAATTTGGAAAAGGATTGGAACTGAAGGTAGTTGAACTACAGGTGAATCTGCAACTGATTTGAAGCTCCTTGAAAAGGGTCAGATAATAATAAGCACACCATAGAAATGGGATGCCTTATCTCGGAGATGGAAGCAGCACAAACTGGTTCAGCAAGTCATCATTTTCATTGTGGATGAACTTCATTTAATTGGTGGAGAGGGAGGTCCAATCCTAGAGGTAATCGTATCCAGAATGATATATATTTCAAGCTAAATTGAAAATCATATCCGCATTATTGCTCTTTCACTGTCACTAGCAAATTCTAAACATCTTGGAGAGTGGATTGGTGCTACTGCACATGGGATTTTCAATTTTCCACCTAGTGTGCATCCTATTCCAATTGAGATTCACATTCAGGAGATTGATATAGCCAATTTTACAGCTTCCACATTGCAGCTTCCACATTTTGCTGCTTCCACATTTTACAAACGAACTTGCAAAAAAGTGCCAAGAAAATCTAGGTAAAAGCATTGAGACCGTTTTTTATTTAGTTGCTATGGAGGATGACGAAAGACGTGAATTATTACAGATGATAGATGCACAACTTTTAGACATTGCACGTTTTTTAAACCGCTTTCCAAACATTGATCTGGCATATGACGTATTGGAGGGTGAAGATGTGAGAGCTGGGGAAAATGTTACATAGCAAGTTACTCTGGAAAGAGATCTAGAAGGAAGATAGGAATCCAGTTGATGCACCCAGGTATCCCAATCCAAAAGAAGAAGGTTGGTGGGTAGTTGTTGGGGACCCAAGTAGCAATCAGTTGCTGGCTATTAAGAGGGTATCACTTTAGACAAAATCTAAATTTAAGCTTGATTTCACTACGCCATCATAGCTTGGAGAAAAGAAATACACATTGTATTTCATGTGTGATTCATATCTTGGGTGTGATCAAGAATATGAATTTACAATTGATGTGAAGGAAGCAATGGAATATGACGAAATCGAAGAGAATGAGATGCTCTTTCTGGAGGAATGGTTTTTACAATCTGTCAAAGAATTGAACTTGCATTAAGCAAGGGAGCCCTTTATTTTTGTTGAGTTTTTTTGTATAATATAAGTAACACAGTTTCTAAAAACCAAAGAATTGACTTTCCTTTTTGACATTTGTTGTTCTTTGCAATAAACATGTGAATGCCTCATGCTTTAATGGGAGATCACATAGAATTTTGATTTGCTTTAGCATTCCTTATCGTATTTAATTTCTGGTGGCATTGTTGATTCTAACAGGTTGGTTAAATATGACTCTTCAATGCCATAGAATGCGTAGACTTGTATATTTAGTGTTTGGCATCTTTGTTACAGTTATAGGGTTCCAAACCTTATGAGGCTACACATCTCAAGCTAAAATTTTGGATTGACTACAGAATTTATGTTTTATTCATAACGTATATGATGCATTGGCACAGAATGAGATTGTATTAGTGTTTTGTTTTCTTTGTAACGGGGTGCAAATGTTGTGTCTGGTCATGACCTTTATATTAATGATGATTTCTTTGGGGCATTTTACTTTTAATATGAAGTTTCCATATATAGTTCATGTCTTGAAACTGAATCCAAAAGTCCCATTCAAGAAAAGTGGAGGATTCTAGACTTATTCTCTTAGCACCCATAGAGTTTGCATGTCTTTCTCTTTGATGATGTTGTAATCCCATTAAACTACAGACACAAGGATGGGTCCAATGTCCCCACCCTTACCTTGGTTATCATATGTGAAGTTTCATTAGAGGCCTATTTGTGGAGTTAGTGTCTATTGGAATGTGAAGCTCATATTGTAGGTGGGATAAACCATAGTCATGCAAAAAAGGATCTTAATGATTCACTTATAGTAGGAAAATATCTTGAATGGAAAATTTTCATCTACACAATGGATCCTTGAGATGAAGATAAATATAACTTTGATCCTTTAGATGTTCCAAAAACTTTGCTTGAGGATAAATATGACTTTGATTTTTTAGATGTTCCAAAAACTTTTCCTAGGGATAAATATGACTTTGGTTCTTTAGACGTGTTAGAAAAGTAGGTGTGCTCGTTTAACCATAGACAATATAGCAATATTTTCACGCAACCATAGGCCAAAGCCACCCTCGAGCACCTTAACCTTGACAAAGAATAATTCTGGAAGCAAACCCTAGGCATAATAACCAATCAAGGTAGTGTATCACTCTCCAGAGTTAGCATACAAGGAAGAAAGTCCAAACCATAACCAAGAGAAAGTCCAAGCCTAAAACTGAAAATACAAGTTGCAATAGCTGCAGCTGCAACTACTCTCTAGACTTGAGCACTTACTGAATTTTTGTAGTGCGCACTAGATTTCTGCAGTTGTGAGCCGTGTGTGTCCAAATGAGCTCTGGAATACTATATTTATACTGCTCTTCCTTAGCTGTCTAGGCCGAATTCCCTTTCTGGAGGCTAAAATCTCAATATTAATTATTTTCTTTAGCCGACTTGCCTTCTAGGGTTATGTCCAATGTTTTAGGGCTTCTTTTTGCTTCTCTGAATATTCTATTCTTGTCAGGGTTATACGTGGAGGTTTAATACCTCCCGTAGCTACCATAATATCAACACTCCCTCCTATCTAGGGAGGTATATTAAAGGCAACGGTCTTGAGCACAAACATACCATTCAACCAGTAGCATCATCATAGCCACACAAGCTATCTCATGATCAAATCACGAGCACCATCATCACTATCAGTATCATCTCATAGCATTAACTGCATCATCTCTTGGAGTCATACTCCATCTGAGTAATCGAGCATGATGCTGAATAAGTCACTCACTCCATAGAGTGATACAAGAATCATTCTGGAAATACGTCCTAGAAGAATGACTGCCATGGACTATTTTCTATAGGGATAATGTCTATCCATCAACATACTGAATATCGATCTAGCTGAAAATCATCTCCAACACTAGTGATAGTCTCCATGGAAATCAGAACAATGCCATCCAATAGAACAGAACTGTGTCTATCCATAGTAGTACACAACTACTATCCAGTGGTACACAACCACACCAAGTAGCACATGACTACTTAATTAGTGACGCATAGTCACAACCAGTGGAACACATCCACCACAATAGCATACATCTACTATCCAGAGACATATGGTCTCCACAACAATCATATCATTTGATATCAACCTACATAAAACAATATCATGATATAAACTGAGTCATCTAGGCCATTATTCCACTCACATCTGTGAGATCTGGAAGAGCATTTTCCCTCAGAAAGTAAAACATCAACCATGGACTATCTGGACTATTCTTCTCAATCACAAAAGAATACTGTCCCTGATTTCTGAGTGTGGACCATTCATCTAACTGGGCCATTCTTCTGGCACTAATCATAGTGCAACCTGGAGAGAATGAGTTTTCCCTAGGGAATGTCTGTCCCTGATTGTTGAACTTGGACCATTCACCTAACTGGGCCATTCTTTTGGCACTAATCATAGTGCAACCTGGAGAGAATGAGTCTGCCCTAGTGAATGACTGTTCGGACTGTTTCCTAAGGAAATGACTGTCCTGCACCAACCTCCAAAATAGAAAATTCTTCGAAACTGCTCGCAATTGTGAACTTCGAAAGAATGACTGTCCGACGAGGTGGACCATTCTACTTGACCACTACTCAAAGTGACTTCCGACAAGAATGATTGTCCTAGACCATTCCCCCACACTGGCCACAAGGGGAATCGTTGTCTATGGTACATCAACAATCTATCGAACCATTTTCATTACGAAAATGATTGTTTGATCTGGACCCTTTTCTGAACTGGAAAATGCATGTCCGTCAGAAATCTCAAACCACTTTCTGAACTAGAAAGGAACTGCTCATCCTGGACCATTTTTCGAACTGAAAAATGACTTTCCATATATCAATAACACATTAGTTATCCCTCCCAACCTGGGAGTAATCTCTTCCTTTTTCAATAAGGAAGTCGTCTCCATGAACCCCAACTTTTTTCTTAAGTACACAAACTTTTCATCTTGAATAGAGGCTTTACCAAAATATCTGCTATCTTCTCATCTGTGGAGATATATTGGAGAACAACTTCTCTTTTCTAGACTTCATCATAGAGAATATAATGCTTTATCTCAATGTACTTTGGTCTATCATGGAACACTTGTTTTCTCTGAAGGCTTTATATATCTCTGATCATTACAATATATCATGGTCGAATTCAACACTTATGTTTCCTGCTAGATCATGACATCGTGGCAAGGCTCAAACTGAAACATATCCAAGTAACACTTCTTATGTCATCATGAGAGTTTTCCATGGATTAACAATCCATCATCCCAAACTTCTGAGTAACTATTCTGATACACTATCTCTGTCATAAAATGTTTTCACCATGCTTCTGATGTATATGAGATACTCTGCATCAAGTTGTTTGAATCCATACAAGTTCTTCTTATATCTACATACATGGGTCTCTTTCTGGTATAATATTCTTTCTCACTTTCTTTATTTGGAAGAACAATCTTTTACATGTAAATTCCAATCCATGAATATTACAAGAGGTATATTTGGAACAAGCTATTGTCATAGTCTTATTCCTCCTTCTGGAAGAACCTCTCAATATTACAATGCTTCCATTCATAAGTATTTTTCACATTTTCTTACATACACTGTTCTTTATCATAACTTCCATTTCTTCTACTCGATTGCTTCTTAGTGAGTTCAAACCAAGTTGGTAGTCTTGTGATTCTCAGTATAATAACTGGTTGTTCTTTCTTTTCTTTCTTTCTTGGAATATTCATGTTCTTCCTCATGTCTCTCTTTAGCTCTTGGGTCCATGGGGTATTCTATATGCCCTGAAGATTTCAACTTCTTCCTTTCATCATAGGATCATGGATGTGGATGGAAAACCAAAGATACTTTAAGGCTTCTTTTTGAAGAAGACTTCTTCTAGAGTCATACTGAACACGTGCTGCTTATCACGGTTGCTACTTTCAATGGGAACATGGATAGATACTTCATAATTCTCAATAGATCATATTTAGGATTAGCTCCCTCCTAATCCTTGCTTCATGTATGAATGCATGCTCTTCTTTTGGAATTATGTAATCATCTCCCTCCATCTAAGATAGTCCATGCTTCCATCTACATCCTTATTTCCTTATGCAAAGTGTCACAAGTCTTTCTCTAATTTCCTCTTGATTGCTGACTTCTTTCTATTTTGACTTCTGCTGGGTCTCATCAAGTTTGATTCTAATTTCATCTTATCTCGTAGTTTGTTACTTATATAATAGCTTCCATAGGAATTGTTACCAAGGATTGTCAATATACTTCATCTTTTCATGTGTATTGCTTGACTTGTAGTCATCATGATAACAATCCTTATCTTGTTATTTTTCCATAGGTATTGTTTCACTTGAACATCTTATCTTCTAAGATATATGTGTGTGTGTGTGTGTGTGTGTGTGTGTGTGTGAAGAAACTATGTAAACATGGTATGTACAAGAACTTTGAAGAATATTGTTACCTTGACTTAGAAGAAGAAGTCTGTTTTATCTTACTTGGCCTTCTTTGAGGGTTCCCTTTCTTCAGCAACTCATGCTTCGTCTGTTTCCTTCCTTTTCTTAAACTTAGGACAATGGTACTTTTAGTGACCATATTTTTGACAGTTGAAGAATTGTATCTTTGACATATCCTTTTCTTGATTTGGTTTCTTCCTCAAGTCAAACTTCTTCTTATTCCTGAAATTATTGAAATTTTCTATGAAGGCTTGATCTTCGAATTTGTTTTTGGATTTCTCTTTTGCGTTAATATTTGATTCTTCTTATGCATAGCAAGTCCAAAGTTCTTCAAATGTGGGATACTCCTTTCTTTTGTTCATGCTTGCGGCAAATGCATCCCATGTCTTGGGAAGGCCATTGAGTATTATATTTACCAGTTCCTTTTCTGAAATGATTTCTTCAATAGCTTATAGTTGATATCTTAATTGAGATATTCTTACAAAGTATGATGTTATGCTATCATCATCATTCATTTTCGTGTCACGAAGCTCATTCTTCAGACTCATTACTTGTCCAATGTTTCTAACTGAGAAGAGGTTAGTTAGGGCATTGCACATCTTCTTAGATGAGTCAAGATGAGAGATCTAGGGTATCAAGTGGAATTTTACAGAGTCCACTATGATACTCATGGCATTGATGTCATTTTCCTTGAACTTCTCCATAATTGCAATGTTTTGAGGTTCCTTCTCTATTCCTTCTTCAAACTGTGGTTCCACGATCTTTCCTTTCATGATATCCAACACTTTATTCTGGGCAAGGATGACGTCAATCCTTGTATTCCATGCTCTAAAGTTAGAAGCCCCTTCTAACTTGTTTTTCGACTTCATAGAGTAAGTCATGACTTCTTTGACTTGGTCAACCTTTGACTTTGACCAAAAACTCAAAATTGACGTCTTAGCTTGCTGAGAGTACCAGGAGGTGTGCTAGGTTAGGGCACACTAGGATATCCATAAATCAATTCAATATCTTCACTTAATGTGCCTCAACAAGAGGGTTAGGGTTTCGTTGCTGCAACAAAAACTTTGTCTGCAACTGCAACTGTAACTGAGCAAATCCTCCCAATCTATCTTCCAGCAGTTAGACTGTCCGAAGATAGTGTGGGCCCATAACCTGTTAGAAAAGTAGGTGTGCTTGTTTAACCATAGACAATATAGAAATATTGTCACCCAACCATAGGCCGAAGCCACCCCCGAGCACCTTAACCTTGAGAGAGAATAAATCTGTAAGCAAACCCTAGGCCTAATAACCAATCAAGGTAGCATATCACTCTCCAGAGTTAGCATACAAGGAAGAAAATCCAAACTGTAACCAAGAGAAAGTCCAAGCCTAAAACCAAAAATACATGTTGCAATAGCTGCAACTGCAACTACTCTCCATACTTTCGCACTTACTGAATTTCTGTAGTGCCCACTAGATTTTTGCAGTTGCGAGCCATTTGTTTCCAAATGATCTCTGGAATCATACATTTATATTGCTCTTCCTTAGTTGTTTGGGTTGACTTCTCTTTTTGGAGGCTAAAAATTCAATATTAATTATTTTCTTTAGCTGACTTGTCTTCTAGGTTTATGTCCAATGCTTTAGGTTTTCTTCTTGCTTCCTGGAATATTCTATTCTTTTCAGGGTTACATGTGGAGGTTTAATACCTCCCACAACTACCATAATATCAACAAGATGTTCAAGGTTTGATCCAAATCCTCATGTTCATAATTTCTCATCCCACCCTTTCCTATGCTCGAAAGCGGGAGAAGGTAAGATGATCTACTTCTGTAGTCTCTTATTTATGTTTAGTGATTTTTACAATAACATCATATAATGGAAATTTATTATTGCACTAGCATTTTTCTTTTCATAATTTCTATTTTTATAAATTGTTTGTTGTGGGGCTTGTGTTTCCACGCCCTACTTGTTTGTTGTGGGGTGTAACTTTTCGTGGAACTTCCTTTGACATCAAGTTGATAAAGCTTCCCTAAGAATTAAGTCTTGTTTGGTAAGACTTGCAAGCACTTTGAAGCAAAGGGTTAGTGCTACAGTGTTAGAGAAATTTGAGAGGTTTCCTTTGGCCTTTTTTCCATAACATATCTGATTTCACAACTGTTGTAGCTACATGGAACTTCCTCTTAATGTACATCAAACAAGGAAATACTTTATTGTATTTCCACACTATATAGAAAATATAATTATGTGACGTTATAGGAAATATTGTTGCTTGAAAGTTGGGATTGATCATGTCAGGTTTTAGGCCAATAATTTTCTCTTTACCCTCACTACTTATTTACCCATGATGTAATTATTGCTGGTACATATGGTCTCTTTGATAACTTATATAATAATGAAGTGATTCTTGTAGTAGTCCATGTTGTAAGGTCTAGGCTAAGACTTCATATTACAACTCAGAAAATTGCTGCACTTGTTAGGTAGAGAGCACGATATACACACTAGTAGACTTGTTTCTCCAATGCTTCCCAAGACATAGGTTTTTGATATTATGGTGGGAAAATGGATGATATTATTGTTGTTGTTTCATATGTTTCAAGCTATAATTCCAACTAGGAGATTCAAGTTTGATGATCTTGGTAACTTGTTATTGTGAGGTGGATTCCTTGGATGACAAGCCATACCCTCTATTGTTTTTTCCTTTTAATATATTTAACTCTATAAATTTTGGTTCCCTTGTATCCTAAGTTGTGGTCTAAAGTCATGTCATTGCAATAATAGTTAATAGATTTCCCAAATACCGAATATTTTTCATCTATCACTCCATTAGAAATGATGTAAATAAATTTGAACAAGAAAGGGTTGTTAATGTTTTGGATCATTCAAGGCTATCCAAATTGGACCTACTGATGTAAATTACTAGTTGTAAACATGTGAATATGAAAATTTATTTTTTCCTCTATAGTGGAAGTCTCTCATTAAATCTCACAGCATGTGCTGAGAGTATGCAATAGACATATTTACTTGTCCTCATTGTATTTATTCTATTTGTTAGGGAGTCACTGGACATGTATCCTAGCATAATCAAATTGTAAAGTAATTGCATAAAATGCATAATATTTGTTGTATTATATTAAACATTCAAAACAATAACAATAACAACTATTGCTTTGACAAAAATGATTGTATGAAAGGTACTTTGCAGATGACAATGTTGAAATGAAAAGGTACTTTGCAGAGGACAAAGTAGTGCTACTAGTAGCACCCCCTTCCCTTTTTAGGTTGTTTTTTGATATTTTAAATCTACTTATCCATAATGTATCCACATTAATTTTTATGATGGTTAAAATTTAGACCCGCCGCGTTAACAACTGATGCCATTGTGATGTCATTGTGGACAAAGACTTTAAAATTTACCCTCAAATCAAAAAGCGATGATACTAGTAGTACTTTTTTTTTTTGGAGTTGAAATTATAACTCAATTGAAACTGTGCCCTCGACAAATCGTACCATCATTGTCAAACAACTCAAAACCGACTCCTAAATCATTGCTTAGATTTTGTTTTTTATTTTTTAAAATTTACATTACAAAAATAAATAAATTGGAAAAAAAAAAACTTGACAAGTTAAATTAAAAAAACACCCATTTCAAAAACAAAAATTATAACTCAAATTTAACTCACTCACTCACTCTCTCTCTCTCTCTCTCTCTATATATATATATATATATATATATATAAACTAAGAGAAAATGAGTAAAAATAAAAAAGGGTAAAAAAACAAATTTATGACCCAAAAAAACCTTTAAAAAGTTTTAAAAAACATAATTTTTTTTAAAGTATATAAAAAAGAAACAAAAGTTAAA
>ML791179.1:446665-473017 GCA_009831015.1 Picea engelmannii
TAATTTATTTGGTATTGTTATGCCTATTTTTATGTATATTTGGTATTGGTATTGCTGCGCACATTGGCAATTGTTATGTGTAGAAATTTTAATTTTAATGCATATTTGGTATATAATTTATTACATGATTGGTAATTATTTTAATGCATGATTAGTATTGTTATAATCTAATCGTAAGGTGATACTGAAGTATTCATGTGACAGTTGTTGATGATATCATAAACTATAGGTAAGGCGTAAATGTTTGACTAGGTAATGTGGTTCTGTAATACGTAAAGGAATGCAATTGAACAATTGTTTATAAATTATGTAAATGAAATAGATTGTTGGAAATATGTAATGGTAGGGTTCTCGCCATATAAATAAATTGCAATGTTAGAGTTGACATCCTTTGGAATGTATGATCATTGTCCTTATGGCAATGTTGTTATCCTCAGAAAACATATTGATATGGTTATCTTATTGTACTTGATAGTGTAAACTATCATTATTGATAAAACATATATGGTGGAATGTCCCGGAATACGCACCATAAATTACTCCGAGTTAGCAAATTAGGGTGGTTGTTCAGTTAAACAATGTTGAACTTGGGTGTTCATTGTCGGAGTCCTTCTAGTCCTGCGCCTTCCGTAAAGGATGTAGTCGTCCTTCTTGGTTACTTTGTACCTGATAGTACTCAGTTGGTTGCTCGGTCGATTGTGTCGGGCGAGATATAGACACCTCTTGTTGCCTTAGTATCTATGTCTGTGTGAGTGATTTTTCTGTGTAAGGAAGCCAGTGCCGTATCAAGAGTCTTGGGCCCTTTAAAGGCAGGGTTTCCACTCTTGCGACACACCTGACAAAGATTGCTAGTTTCTGCCTGAGCAGTCGGCCAGGAGCCTGTCTAATCTTCTTTCGAGAAGACATAAGACTAAAAGCCCTGCTTTTCTGTGCAGAAATAGTAACTCTACTGTTGGATTCTTCCTTCTGTGACTGTACTGTACTTAACACCTGGTGTCATTTGCGGCTTACAACTGCTAGTTGTACGCCTTATGTCTAGGGGTGTTTATTTCTTGTTGTCCCTGTGATGGTCGGGGTCGTCTTGTTGTGTTCGTCTTGCTTGCGTCTGGTTCTAGGTTGGGTTACTAGTTTCTGCCTGAGCAGTCGGCCAGGAGCCTGTCTAATCTTCTTCCGGGAAGACATAAGACTAAACGCCCTGCTTTCCTCTGCAAAAATAGTAACCCTAACACCATGGACTCTTCCCTCTATGTTCTTACTATGCGCCCCAAGTATGTATTATCATTTGTGTTATGCGCCCTACGCCTATGGTCTTTTATTGTTGCAGTTACTAGTTGTGTGCCTTCAGTCTTCTTGTGCTGAACATCGTGGTTGCGTCTTGTTGGTTGTCAAGTGGCGACGCCGAGTCAAGGTGTTCGTTACTTCTACACGCGCACACACACCTTAACAAATTTTTTTTTTTTTTTGCACCTGTTCTCAGAGTTTTGGTTGTAACGAGGAGGTCGTTACAGAGTGGAACAAATTGATTAACAAACTGAATACAATACATAGAGATATGAAGAACAAAACGAATATCCAGTGAACAATATATTCTATTGAATAAATGAAATAGGTTGAAACTATAAAACTGTAGAACTGAAACACTTGCTCGAATTGTGGTATCTATCTCTAAGAAGATATGTGGCTACTATGTGCATCTATCTAAGAAGAATGATTACAATGAGGCTCCATAGGCATTTTTAACATTACTCACGAATGCCAAAACCCTAGACATCCAAAAACCTAACCCTAGGATATGAAACACCAAACGTTATGTGGGCCCCTATGGGTAAGTTGGTACCTCGACTTCCTGGGGTCGTAAATTTTTCACATGACATCCATTTTAAGTGCATGATAGCCCATTGGAAAGGTCTTTTCGAGAACTACACATTTTTCTATCAAACTCTGACTCTGTCTATAGTTTGAATATGAAGAATAAAAAAAAATCTATTTAGGGCCCCAAAATAGCCCTAGAAGTACAATAAGATGTGTTGACATGAAAAAATATAAAAGAAGGAAGTTGGATTAGGTGGGAGGCTACTAGTATCTTCCTGGAATATGTGTAGGGCTTCAGACATCCCTGGAAGTGTAGAACCCATAATTACAAAGAAGTACATAAGAACGTGTTGAACTAAAAATTGTCAAGAGGATCCAGTTGGAATAGGTGGGTGGCCACCAATATACACCTAGATAAGTCCTCCCCCCTTAGGAAGCAATGGTCTCCATTTCATTGAGGTTCCCCATCAGGTGAAGAAAATTCTACTGAATTTGGCCCTGAGTGAGCCACTTTCCTTGGTGTAGGAGTTTCCCTGCCTTGACAACCCGATAAACCTAGATCCTCTGCTGGCGAGTGCCTTTGACTTGTGTGTCCACTATATGATCAGTGAATTCCTATTCCATGCAGTCAGGGTTGATATCTCTTGATGTCAGTTGTTCTGTGGTCTCTGAGGTGTACAATAATGGTGGAAAATATGGCTGAAGGAGGTCCACATTGAACACTGGGTGCAAGCCAAGGAAGGGTGGAGTGTTGAGCTCAAAAGAATTGCTACCCACAACCTTGGTGATAGTGTAAGGCCCATAGCGAAGTGGGTGGAGCTTCCGATGGTGCCCTGTAAGACGCTCTTTCTACAAATGTAACCAGACCTTGTCTGCAACCTAAAATTGGTGTGGTACCCTATGTTGATCATGGTGTTGCTTGTACTTAGCATTGGCTTTCTGCAAAATCTCATGGACCTGTTGGTGGAAGTGTTGAATACGCTCAATGAATCTAGTGGATTTGTCGGTCTCATGATGAACATGGGAAGAGTCTATCTATGTGGTTGCAAGAGGTAGTGCAACATCAACGAGACCCAACAATTGGAATCCCAGCCTCACTTGAAATGGGCTATGGATGGTGGAGCTATGGAGAGCCCTGTTGTAACAATGTTGAACATATAAGAGACTCTCATCCCATGTATGAGAATTCTTAGACTTTTACATGCACATGATGTGCACAATCATCCGATTCATGAACTTTGTTTGGCCATCTGTTTGGGGGTGGAAAGCAGTGGATTTAGTGAGCTTGGTGTCCAATAGTGACCAGATACTCGACCAAAATGTGATGAGGAACCTGTTTTCCTGATCGGAGATGATGGTCTATGGTATCCCAAAATGGACCCACACTCGTTCGAATAAGAGCTTGGTAGTATCTACCACTGTGATGTTCTTCTTGCAAGATGTGAGGATGGCCATATTTGGAAACCGAACAACAACCACAAATACACAATCATTTCCTTGCTTGATGGATGAAAGGCCAGACATGTAATCCATCGATATGGATTCCCAAGGCTTCTTGGGAGTAGGAAGAGGGGCGTATAAGCCTTTATTCTTGATGGTTGGCTTGGCAATGGCATAGACAATGCAAGATATGATATACTTGTTGACGTCCTGTCGAAGTTTTGGCCAATAAAAATGTTTTCGTAGAATGGCCACAGTTTTATCCATGCCAAAATGGCATCCCATCCAACTGTAGTGGGCTTCCCAAATCATCTTTGCATGCTCATGATCCAGGTGGATATTAGTGGCCACCGACCTATTCCAACTGGATCCTCTTGATAGTTTTAGTTCAACACATTCTTTCGTACTTCTTTGTAATTGTGGGTTCTACACTTCCGGGGTTTTCTGAAGCCATACACATCTTCTAGGTGGATAATGGTGGCCTCCCACCTAATCCAACTGGATTATTTTGTATGTTTTCATGTCATCACATATTGTTGTACTTCGAGTCCATTTTGGGGCCCTAAACAATCTTTTTTTGGCTCGCCAAAGTCAAACTCTAGATGGAGTCAGATTTTGATGGCATAATGTTTAGTTCTCTAAAATAACTTTCCAACATGATATCGCGCGCCTAAAACAAAGATCGTTTTAGCGTTTCATCTCCATAAATTTTATAGGGGCCCACGTAACTTTATAGGGGCCCACATAACTTTTAGAGTTTCATCTCCTAGGGTTAGGTTTTTGGATGTCTAGAGTTTTGGAATTCATGAGTAATATTAAAAAGGCCTCTGGAGCCTCATTGTATTCATGATTCTCATGTGAATGCGTGTATCATCCACATCTCTTCTCATAGATAGCTACCACAATTCGAGCAAGTGTTTCAGTTCTGCAGTTTTACAGTTTCAACCTATTTCATTTATTAAATAGAAGATATTGTTCACTGAATATCTGTGTTGTTCTTCATATCTCTCTGTTTATTGTATCCATTCTATTAATTAATTCATTCTACTCCTAAATCTGGATCAGTGGTATCGAAGAGGTCTTCTCTTCATTTATTTTTCTTCGTGCATGTCCCTGAAAAGATTTGGGTACAAGAAGTTGGGACTCAAACCAATCGATCTGTTGCAAGATCGGTCGCACCGAGACCGACAACAACCCATGGGGGAAGAAAAGAAATATGATGGAGTAGGAGATCCTTTTAAAATGTTGCTCAAGGAAGCCCTCGTGCAACAAAGGAACAAATGATGGACAAATTTGTGTAGATCCTTTGATGGCTTCGCACATGAGAAACATCTTCATCAAGCGACCATGCAACTCCCTTCAAGGTACATGTAAATTTATATGTTCCATTATTTGAAGGACTGATAGAAGTGGATGTTGTAGATAAATGGTTGAATCTACTCGAAGGGTATTTTTTGGTCCACAATTTTTTCGATAGGGAAAATATTACTTTTTCACTCCTCAAGGCCAATAACTCATTATCACACTTAAAATATGAATAGGAAATCAAAAGAGGGTTTTAAACATGGTAGAAATCAAGTGAGTATAAAATAGTGGCATCTCTAATCCCTAATTAGTGTTCTCAAATAACATCGAATCATCCTTCCTTCCTAACCTACTTTCATCTTCCATCCCATCCTTTCCTCTGTTAGACTATGTTGGAGTGTCAACTATATCGACCTAACTCCAGATAGAACCCATAAGCGGAAGTGTCATACATATTGACCAAGCTTCCCTAATAGGCAACTAGCAGTCACCATCACAGGTCTAGGGGAGCGTGACTTCACACAACCCTCCCACGACTCTAGGTTTTAGAAGATAAGTGGTGGGAAATACCTCCACCCCTCCTCATAGAACTAGGGTCAACACCCTACATCAAGCCATAATGTGTAACTACTGTTCTTAGAGTCACGCCATCAAACAACCACTCTAGGAAAGTTGCATGTCCTATCAAAACCACACTTACAAAGATCATAGAAATATTTCAAATCATAAATTAAATAATAATTACAACTTATAGCATACACTATCTTCTTGATGTGTACGACATCCAAGTTACCTCGGCACTACATCCATTTGGCTATCACTTAGCTCATCAACCTATAGGTTAGTTCACCAATAACTCATATCTATGCATATACATCACAACTTCATATAAGAATGCATATTTGTATCGACGTTCAATTAAGAAATTCATATTTATTTGTATCATGCCTTGCATTTGTTATACATTTACAACATAACTTGAACGGGTACCCATGTACCAACATTACACATTTAATATTTGCATATTTGAACAATTCTCATAACTATCATCTTTATAAACATATAACAATAAAATAGCATTATATATCACATAAATAGGTCAATATATACACATCTCAAATGTCTATATCAGTCTAATTAAGTCCAAATAGTTACTAAGCAATGAATCACTAAAATAAGAAAAATCAAAGTTCTAACTACCTAATCTAAAATATAGGGTGTTACATTATATCAGGTTATGGTTTTCAATGAGGACACTCATTCAAAGGGATTGGGTTGTACTTGTTATCCTAATATCAAATCACAGTTTCCCAATTATGATTTTCTATGTATGAAGTCGTGATTTATCTATTTCGGTATGCATATCGGTTCATGCATGCTCTGCAGGTGAAAGAAATATTCTACAGCTCCCAGACTTTGACAACTTCAAAATACTAAAACATTCTTAGTAGCAACAACATGCATGCTACCAATATATAGGGAGAGGTAGTGGAAGAAAGAAACATTACCAGTCGAGTTAGTAAACCCGTTTTTGACCCCAGGACGTGAAAACCCTAATTGGAGACAAGGTATTCCACACAACTACATGAGAAAGGAATGAAAAACTCCCCCCATGATCATTCATAGGAAGGAATTTGAAAAGAAAGGAAACACTTGAAGGGTTTTGTCATTGAAAGAGTTGCATTCAACTACAAAAAATTTCAATTATGATAATAAACTTAGAGAAGGAGCCTTTGGTAGTGTCTACTAGGGTGAAATTTGGGATGGTCTACTATTGCTGTCAAGATATTAAAGGTGTGGAGTACCAAAGATGAAATGGAGTTTGCAGTGAAAGTAGATATTCTTGGTCGAGTTAGACGTAAAAGGTTACTAAGCTTGCATGGTTACTGTTCTGAAGGTTAGGAATGTCTTATAGTCTATGACTACATGCCCAATTTGAGCATACTTTCACATCTCCATGGTTAACATGTTGCATAATGCCTTCTTGACTGGTCTAGGTGAATGAACATATAAATTGGTCCTGCAGAGGGTCTTTCTTACCTTCACCATCATGCAACACCTCATATAATTCATATAGATATTAAATCAAGCAACGTATAGTTAGATTTAGACTTTAAAGCTCAAGTTGTTTTTGAAAAACTCATTCCTGAAGGAGCAACATATGTTACCACAGGAGTGAAGGGAACACTAGGTTATCTTGCACCAACATATGATATGTGGGGAAAATCTTCTGAAAATTGTGATGTTTACAACTTTGGAATACTATTGCTTGAACTTGTAAGTGGTAAGAAACCAGTAGATAAGATGGACTGAAACACAAAGCATACAATTGTTGACTGGGCACTTCCATTAGTTTTACAAGGAAAATATGATCAAATAGTTGATCCAAAGTTCCATGGAAAATATAATAAAGAGGAATTAAAGCGAGTAGTTCATGTGGCCATTATGTGTGCTCAAAATTCCCTTGAGAAGATACCAACGATGCTGGAGGTAGTGGACTTCCTCACTGGTGAGCCAAAATACCAACCAAACATAAAAAGCAATCTACTCAGAAATGGTTGCAGAAGGTAAGAAGTAGACACTATGGAGGAAGAAAAAGGACAATCCCTTGCATCCTCTTCACACAAGTTGAAATATGTCAAATTAGAACCTGAATTTCAAAGGAAAAAACATGAGAAAGAGGAAAGACATAAATCAAATACAGTGAATACTCTGTTTTTCCCCTGTTTTAGTCTTTATTTTCAAGAGTGGTTTATGAAACTATGGAGATGAATTATTTGAAACCAAAAGAGGGTTTTGTTGGGAACATGCCCCTTCACTAAAACCTCTCTCGGTTTTTACACAGCTATAACATTTTAAGAGGTTTGAATATATCTTTGAGGCATATTTTTCAGAGATTTCACAATAAATGATTTCCCGTTTTAGTGACCAATTTTGGGCGAGGTTTCAAAGAATAAGGAGATGAATTTTTGGAAACCAAAACAGATTTTTGTTGGTAACGAGACCCTTCATAAAAACCTCTCACAGATTTTACACAACTATCACCGTTTGGGAGATACAAAGATATTGTTGGACCCTATTTTTCAGGAATTTGTCAAATTTATTTTCCTAAACAAATCTCATGGACAACAATTGACAAGCCACCTCATCAAATTGACTTGGAGATCAGATCAAATCTCCTCCTTGATTAGTTGAAGCAAGAAACTAAATATAGATGAGGAGGTTTTTAGATCCTTTTCTTTTTGATCTTGATAAATATGTATTCTTTCTATAAAAACATGGTAGAAGGAGAAGTAAACAGGTGGATTGGTTGGGAACCATTAGCCAATTTTGAAGACACTGTAAAGAAAAGAACTATTTAATATTGATACTAAATGGAAAAGGGTTTTTGATGGTCATATTTATATTCTTGTCTATATGTATGTCGTTTTTTACGTGAATGCATACTAATCTTGTGCTAAGCATTTGATTCTTTTCTATTTGTGAGTAAGTCAGTGGAAATTCTCTTGTTTGCTTGTTCATAATCAGAATTGTTTTCAAGTACATGTCTCTTTTCTCTTGAATGATATTTGGGATTAAGAGTTTCATATGTGAGTGGACAAATTGAAAGCTTACATACTTCTTTATCTTTCATATTCCTTTTCCATTTGATTATTGAATTGACTACCATTTACTAAGTCAATGAGATATGGATTTGCTTTTGCCTTTGTGAATTGATATCATACATTATCATTTCCCAACCTTTAGACTGGTTAAAAAACCAATTTATATATTTATCCACAAAACCATTGCGATAAATTGATGATGTCCTAGATTTCCCTTTAGCAGTCAAGTGCAACTTTAGGGACTAACACCATGCGTAATGACGCTCTCTCTTCTAAGAGAGATCGTTTTTTTTATGTTCCAAGTTTGAATTTTCTTTGTCCCTGTGTTTAATTCTTGTTCGAGAATCCTATTTTCGAATCCCCATCCACTTACCAGGTTAACTTATCAAGCAATACAATATTTACAATATGTTGTATCACGTTTTGTCTTACCATTTCGGTGAGGGATCATATGGTGAACGACTATATCCTTGTTCGACAACTCAGTCCTCCAGTATCATGTCTCCACTGGAAAGAATCCATCAGTTGGCCTCCGAGAGCATGGTGGGGGTTTTTCAGCATAAGCTCCTGCTACATGTGACATGTTGTGAAAAGGATCTTCTGTGGCCTAGGAGTCAGTCATGTTGGAAATTGTAATTACAAGTCGGTGAGATATTCATGTCTCTGCTGATTTGTGTGTTAGTCATTTTGTAATCAGTTTGTCAATCAACCGAAATGTCAGTCAGACAGTCTGATGGTATGCAAATGCAAAGTCACACATTTACTCAAAATTCAGTCAGCAAGCAGGAAGCGATAAATAGAGCCTATTTATGTCTTCTTGGGCTCTGGCAAGTGGTTGAAGGGTCATTTGAATTAATGAAAGTCTTTAATGTTGAGTCAGTCTTAGTTTCTGTAGGACGTCTTAGTCAGTCTCTATATAAGTTCGAGTATCTTAGTTAGTCGACGATGATGAAGAGAAGAATTTGATGTGTAGAGAAGAATCAGAGAGGTAGAGAGAACCAAAAACAATTGAAGAGTTGACAGAACAAGTCATTAGATCCGAAGCTCATCTCTGTCATTGTATTTTGTATTCGCGCACAACGCCGAAGTTCATTAATATCAAGTTTTTGTGTATTGACAAAGTTTCTATCTTATTTCTGAGTTTATGTGGTAAGAATAACATTGTGTTATTCCACATTCATAAATCATTTCATTAATTGTGTGTATTCACAACAAACAACAAACTGAGTAGTCTGTTCACTGCGCAGTGGTCTTGAGAACTTTGTTGCGTAGTCTATTTGGTGTGCAGTATTCAAAACTGCGTTGAGTAGAGTATACTGCACACACTATTGATCCAATGGATCTTCCCTTCAAATTGGTATCATAGAAGGTCCTATCAGAACAAGTTTAAGAGAAAAAACTCTATTGAAAAGTAAAATATGGCTTCTATGTCAAACTTGCAACCTCCCACTTTTATAGGAAAGAATTATGAGATGTGGTCCTTGAACATGAAGGATTTGTTCTGAGGTCAAGATGTATGGAAAACAGTCGAGAATGGCTATGTGGAACACACAAGCTGAGAGAGATGTCTTGAAAGATCAAAGAAAGAAGGATGGAAAGGCATTGTTTTACATACATCAAGCTATGCATGAGAGCATACTTCTAAGAGTTGCATCAGCAAAGCAAGCCAAGGAAGCATGGGACATATTACAAACCTCTTATTAGGGTATGGAAAAAGTAAAACTACAAAACTACAGATTCTTAGAAGAGATTTTGAAACCATGTCAATGAAAGATTCAGACATAGTAGATTCAATCTACACCCACGTCATTGGACTGATAAATCATATTAAGTCTCATAGTGAAACCATAGAAGACAAAAAATTTGTTGAGAAGGTACTTATGAGTCTTCCTCCTAAGTTTGATACCCTTGTTGTGACCCTAGAAGAGATCAAAGACCTGAGTCAGTTCAGTTTAGATGAACTGCAAGATTCCCTCATCAATCATGAACACAGATTGAATAGGTCTAACATGTCATTAGAGAATGCATTTTCTGCGCAGTCATCTATAATCTGTGGAAGAGGAAGGGGGAGAGATAACTCTAGAGGTAGAGGAAGAAGTTATGATAGAAGTGGTTGCAGTAGAAATCCTGGAAATGCTGATGGAAGAGGTCAAAACCCAAGTACTAGCCAGTCAAGTTGTCAAAGAACTGAAAAATCAAATATTCAATGCCATTACTATAAAAAGTATGCACATTATGCATATGAGTGCAGAAAGAGACAGTATAATTAGAAAAAGAAAAGTCAAGATCAGTCACACATCGCAAATAACCAAACTCACCCTATGGTTATGGTGCACATTGTAGTTGTGCCTAGCACAATAAAAATGCCCAATATAATGTCACCAATTGAATGCAATGTTGCTCAAGAAAGTCCATGTGACATATGGTACTTAGATTTAGGCTGTAGTAACCACATGTAAAAAAAAATAGAACTGTTTTCTAGTTTGGATGAGTCAGTCCAAACCAAGGTTACACTTGGAACAGATATCCAAGTCACTGTCTTAGGGAAAGGTAGTATAAAAATTTTAACCAGACAAGGAAAACATAAAGTTGTGTTTGATGTATATTATGTTTTTGGTCTGAAGCATAATCTGACGAGTACAGGGAAACTGTTACAAAAATGATACATAATCTACATGGAAGATAATCACTGTGTGATAATGGATAAATGCCCAAACAATCTTCTTATTGCAAAAATCTAGAAGACATGTAATAGGATGTTCCCATTGACATTAAAGCAAGTCAAGAAGAAGAATACAATGAAAACTATTGATAAATGAAAAAGTGTGTAGTTAGACACTGCATTTACAGCAGAAAGTGTACACAGTATCAAGAAAGGAGAAAATGGCACATATATGAAGGGATCATTCCAATTTGAAATACATGATGATTCTTGGTTATGGCATTTCAGATTTGGACATTTGAACTTTGGAGGTCTGAACCTGCTACACAAAAATGATATGGTAAAAGGCTTACCATTGATTAAAAAACTAGAAAGGATATGTGTTGGATGCATATTTGGCAAGCAACAAATAGAATCATTTCCAGTTGGCAAGTCTTACAGAGAAAAAGCTCCACTGGAAATAGTACACTTAGAAATTTATGGACTAATGAAAACTCCATCTATAGGAGACAATACTTATTTTCTAACATTCATTGATTATTTCTCAAGAAAGACATGGATTTATTTCCTAAAGCATAAATTTGACGTATTGGGTTGTTTTCAATAGTTTAAATCACTTGTGGAGAAACATAGTGGTTTTTACATCAAGTGTATAAGAACGTATAGAGGAGGAGAATACATTTCAAGATTATTTCAAAACTTTTGTAAAGTTCATGGCATCTACATGCAATTTACTGCGCGATACACACCACAACAAAATGGTGTCGTAGAAAGAAAGAACAAAACCATCATGGAAATGGCGCGCAATATGTTGACAAACAAACATTTTTCAAATGGGTATTGGGCTGAGGTAGTGGAAATCGCAGTATACATATTGAACAAATGTCCGAAAAATAGTGTGAAGAATAGAGTTCCTTAGGAAGCCTGGACAGGTTCAAAGCATAATGTGGCACACTTTAAATTTTTTTGGTTGCATTGCATACACAAATGTTCCAGATGAAATGAGAAGGAAGATGGAGAACAAAGGAAAGAAACGTATATTTGTTGGGTATTTTGAAGATACAAAAGGATATAATATGTATGACCTTCTCGCAAGAAAATTCATAGTCAACCGCGATGTTCAGTTCATGGAGAATGAAGCATGGGATGGAACCATAGCAAAGACAGTAAAAATTATTGATGCAATGGAGCATGATGATACTGAAGATGAAGTGGTTCAAACATCATGCACATGTGAGTACGAAGTCTCATCTACACCTGACACTGAGACGCAAATTACCGTGCATAATGTTCTAGTAAGAAAATTAGGTGCGCAGTCTACACATGTTGCACAACAAACACTAGGAAGTAGTCCAAGAAGTTCTACGTCTCTAGATCCAACTTTAGCAAGTCTGTTACCAAGAAAGACAAGAAGTATGCGTGACATCTATAATGAAGACACATCAAATTCATTTTAAGTTTTTGCTCTATTTTCACAAATAGATGATCCATTAACCTTTGAAGAAGCTGTCAAAGAGGATGTATGGGCACAATCCATGGATGAAGAAATCAGATGCATAGAGAACAATCAAACATGGAATTTGGTTGATGTACCTGAAGACAAGGATGTTATAAGTGTCAAGTGGATTAATATAACCAAGAAAGATGCAAAATGAAATGTACAGAAGTACAAGGCACCCATGGTGTGCATGGACATAGTCAAAACCGTGTTAGCTATTGTCGTGCAGTACAAATGGTCAGTTTATTAGATGGATGTAAAGTCAACATTCTTGAATGGAAACTTAGAAGAAGAAGTATATGTGGAAAAACCACAAGGTTATGAGGTTCCACGACAAGAAGACAAGGTGTACAGATTGAAGAAAGAACTGTATGGATTAAAGAAAGCTTTGAGAGCTTGGTACAGTCACATTGATTCCTATCTCACACAGAATGGATTTTAGAGAAGTGAAAATGGGCCAACATTGTACATCAAATCAAATCAACAAGGTAATGTGTTAATTGTTTGTTTATATGTGGATGATTTGATATTTACAGGTAATTTTGGCATAGAAGAATTCAAGATAGTCATGAAGGATGAATTTGAAATGATTGATTTGGGGCTTATGAGATATTTTTTGGGAATAGAAGTGCACTAGTCAAATACTGACATATTTATTTCACAGTCCAAGTATGCGCATGAAATATTGAAAAGATTCAATATGGTGAATTCAAAAGCAACACTAACACCTGTCATAACAAAATTTAAGCTAAGCAAGGAAGATAAAGAGTCCAAGGTGGATCCCACACTACTTAAAAGAATGGTAGGAGTCTTATGTATCTAACAACGACAAGACCTGAAATTATGTATGGAGTGAGCCTAATTTCAAGGTTCATGGAAAATCCAAAAGAATCACATTGGAAGGTAGGAAAGAGAATCTTGGGATATGTGAATGGAACAAAATATTTTGGCATTAAGTACTCCACTTCAGAATATTTCAGACTCACTAGATACACTGACAATGATTATGGAGGCAACATAGATGACATAAAAACCACCTCAGGGTACACATTTCATTTTGGAATAGGTATGGTATCGTGGGAATCAAGGAATCAACCCATAGTGATAATTTATTCAACAGAAGCAGAGTACGCCGCAACTACAAGAGCAACTTGTCAAGCAGTATGGATGAGAAGGATGGCAAAATATTTGTTGCAGGAAGAACAAGAACCAACAACAATATTATGTGACAACAATTCAACCATCGTGTTATCAAAGAATCACGTGTTTCAAAAGAAAACCAAGCACATTGATACAAGGAATCATTTCATCAGAGAATTGGTGAATAAAAAAGATATCTGTTTAGAATTTTGCAGGTCAAAAGAAAAAATTGCAGGCATTTTTACAAAGGCTTTATAAAGATATGCATTTCAACATTTCCACAGTAATCTGGGAGTTTTCCCAGTAACAGATGAGTGACAGTAAAATGAAAACTCAAATTCTTGATGTAATTTTCTTTTGTAATCCCACCTACTTATAATTAAGGGGGGGTGTTGGAAATTGTAATTACAAGTCTATGAGATATTCACGTCTCCATCGATTTGTCTATTAGTCATTTTTTCAGTAGTTTGTTAATCATCCAAAATGTCAGTCAGACAATCTGACGGTCTTCAAGTGCAAAGTCACACATTTACTCAAAAGTTAGTTGGCAAGAAGGAAGCTATAAATAGATCTGATTTCTATCTTCTCAGGCTTTGGTAAGTGGTTGAAGAGTCATTCAAATTAATGACAGTATTTAATGTTGATTTAGTCTTATTTTCTGTAGGAAGTCTTAGTCAGTGTCTATATAAGTCCGAGTCTCTTAGTTAGTTGATGATGCTAAAGAGAAGCAGTTTATGTGTAGAGAAGAAGCAACGAGGTAGAGAGAACCATCAACAGTTGAAGAGTTGAAAAAACAAGTCATTAGAGTTGAAGCTCATTTCTGTCATTGTATTTTGTATTTGCACACAACACCGAAGTTCATTAATATTAAGTTTTTGTGTATTGACAAAGTTTATATCTTATTTATAAGTTTATGTGCTAATCATAACATTGTGTTATTCTTCATTCATAAATCATTTCATTAAGTGTGTGTATTCACAAGGTGCAACAAACTAAGCAGTTTGTTCACTATGTAGTGGTATTGAGAACTCTACTGCGTAGCCTATTTGGTGTGCAATATTTGAAACTACGTTGCATAGAGTAGACTACACACACTATTGATCCAACATATTTTCCCTTCAAATACTATAGTCTACGAACTGGACGAGGAGCACGACGAGAAGGAGATCGAGAAGGCTCTGCTGAGGGTGCTCGGTAGAAGCCCATCTATCCCTGCCATCTTTGTAGGTAGAAATCTTGTGGGAGGACTGGACCATGTAATGGCTTCTCGCATAAATGACTCTGTCATGCCTCTCTTAAAGGAAGCTAGAGCATTGTGGCTCTGAGACCTTTTTTCCTAATCTACGAGAATTTTCCTTTTTTTTTGTGTCCTGTCACCTTTTGTATATCATTAATTTCGACTCTGCTTAGGTTGGGTCTCGTATTTTTATATCAGAGATCATTGTGTATAAATTAACACTATAAATTTTAGCTTTATTTTATGAAGTGGAATGGGTGGTCTTTATAGCAGTAGGAATTTGTAAATATAAAGTTCCTTTTGTCCAGAAATTTTTTAAATCCCAAAAAGTACCAAAACAAGATGTTCTTCTCCTTTTCTCTGTGAGATAATTAAATTAAAATGGTATTTTATTTCTATTGAAATTTTAATGATTTCTCAAGCACATGTAGCTTATTTTCAATTTAGCATGAACTTGAACCATAAATAATGTAGCAACACAATAGCTGCAATAACCAAGATCACAAGAAGAATAACCATGCACAAGACACAAGAAGTTATCCTAGGAAAACCCTTCTCAACCAAGGGAAAAACCAAAAACCCTTTACTATATTTCCAAGAGAAGAACCTTCATACCATAAACCCTAGCCCACACAAGAGGGTGCTCTATGACCAAGAAAGCTAGTGCATAAGAAGAAGTGCATACTAAATTTTAGATCTCCACGATGTGTTATGAGAGAATGAGATATGATCCACAATGGGGATGTATCTCTATTATAAATACATGACCTAACTCATCAAATAGATGTGTATATTGGCACAATAGTGCCGACTTGTATAACTCAATAATATAATTAATCTTTTACACAATATTAATTATATTTACACAGTAGAGCCAACTTGTACCCTTTACAATACAAATTAGGGTTTCACAATAGTATTACACTTTGACAATATAGCAAGGGATCTCCCACACATCCTCTAATGCTCTGCCAATAGGTACAAGTCTACATGTGCTCAACCACAAGGGACGTCACCCTCAACATATCAACTCAAATAAATCTATAGGAGTACGAACTAGAGAGCCATCTCAAGTCAACTCAACTAAGTCCATAGGAGTACGACAAGAGACCATATCAAGTCATATCAACTCAATCCAGAGGAGCATGACAAGAGACCAACACACATCATCTCAACTCGGTCTAGAGGAGTATGACTCACCTATCACATAGGCTTTCTCACAGATCATCTGAGCATGAAAAGAGACCAACACACATCATCTCAACTCAGTCTAGAAAAGTATGACTCACCTATCACATAGGCGTTCTCACAGATCATCTAAACTCATTCAAGAGATGAATGATCTGGAGAATATCTCATGAAGCTGCAATCATCAACACTCCCTCTTAGCTAGGGAGGAATTCTCCACCAGGACAAGTTTCTCATGGAAGTACTCAAAATTAGTCTTGGAAAGCGGTTTGGTGAAGACATTTGCAACCTGCTCATGTGTAGAAAGGTATTTCACATGTACTTCTTTCCTCTGCACCATATCTCTGATGTAATGGTATTTGATCTTGATGTGTTTTGATTTATAGTGAAACACAAGATTCTCTGAGAGCTTCACACAACTTTGGTTATCGCAATGGATAACGGTGGAATCCATCTCATGTCCAAATAAGCTTGCAAAGAGCTTGTGAAGCCACACTGATTCATGGGATGCCACACATAATGCAATGTACTCTGCTTCTACGGTAGTCAAAGACACAAAATTTTGTTTCCTGCTGCACTATAAAACCATGACAGATCCCAAAGTAAAACAACAACCGGAGGTGCTCTTCTGGTCCACTGTGCTCCCTTCCCAATTTGCATCGACATATCCCTGCAATATCATGTCTACACCAAAGGAATATCTCATTCCATAACCAATTGTACCATGTAAATATCTCAACACATGCTTCGCTGCTATCCAGTGTGTCTGTCTCGACTGACTCATAAACTGACCAAGTACACTCACTTCATAACATATATCAGGTTTGGTGTTAACCATATACATCAATGATCCAATCGGTTGTCTGTAAAGATGTGGATCAATATCACCTGAATCAAAAGAAGTCTCGTTTAGTTTCTTTAGATTCATCACCACCGGTTTAGGCATGGGCATGCAGTTTGTCATCCCAAATTTCTTCAATATCTCTACTATATATTTCCCCTGACTCAAGAGAATCTCATCAATCCTCTGCCACACTTCTAGTTCCAAGAAGTAGTGCATCATACCAAGGTCCTTCATCTCGAATTCAGAAGAAAATGCATGCTTTCATTCAACAATAAGGCTTTCTGAACCAATGATGAATAAGTCATCAACATATAGGACCAAAATCAGGCACTCATCACCAACGATGTTGTAGTATAGGTTGGGATCAACAAAACTCTTGTTGAAGCCCAAACTCATCAAGTATCCATCAATCTTGTCATACCATGCACGAGGTACCTTTTTTAATCCATACATGGCTTTCTTCAACCTGCACACATGAGAATCCTTCTCATGTATCATGAATCCATCTGGCTACTCAATGTAAACTTCTTCCTCAATTTCTCCATTGAGAAAGGCTGTCTTCACATCCATCTGATGTAGTCTCCAACCCATGGATGCTGCAAGGGAAATGATCCTACGAATGGAAGTGTATCGGGAAACAGGAGAAAATGTCTCCACATAATCTATTCCATCCACTTGAGAGAATCCTCTAGCCACAAATCTCTCTTTGTACTTATCGACACTTCCATCAACTGCATGTTTGATCTTATAGATCCACTTGGAAGTCACTATAGAATTCCCTTTCGGTCTCAGAACAATATCCCACACATCATTCTTCATGATGAACTGATACTCTTCAGTCATGGAATCTTGCCAAACTTGCTGACCTGTTGCTTCTCCATGACAAGAAGGCTCAGTATAAATGATGTAGCTCATAGCTGGAACATAGCTCGAAAATCTATGTGGTATGTTGCTCTCTCAGAATGTACCACGGGGAGCTACATGTCCCTCTGCCTCTTGCAAATTGTGTCAAGCCCATGCAAGCCTCTTATGGCCTAATGCAATGTATCTGGGAACATCAACTGGAACTACGAGATCAAGTGGATCAATAATTGTCTCCCTTTGAATTGTTGAAGAGGGAGAAGGTACTATCTCTTCTTTATTCTCGCTATTAATCTCCATATGAGATTCTTTGGATCTTCGGAAGACTATCTCTTCCTCAAAGGTGACATCTCTACTAACCTCGATTTTTCTCTGACCAGGGATGTAGATCCGATATGCCTTCGAAGATTCACTGTAGCCCACAAATGTACCCTTTCTTCCTGAAGGGTCTAGCTTGGTCCTCTTTTCCTTGTGTACATGAATGTATACTGGACACCCAAATATACTGAAGCGTCCAACCTCAGGCTTCACTCTGATGAAATCTTCTTTGGGAGTCATGTTCTTCATAATCTTATGAGAACTCTTGTTCTGAACATACACAGTTGTCATGGATGCCTCTACCCACAAAATCATAGGTATATTTTGATCACGTGTCATTGCTTTGGCTACCTCAACAATGGATCTATTCTTCCTCTGTGGCAACCCCATCATGCTGAGAGTTATAAGGAACAATGTACTCCCTCTTGATCCCTGCCTCAATATAGAAACCACTGAAATCCATGGAGGTGTACTCTCCTCCATTATTTGATATCAACACCTTGATCTTCCTCTCGGTCAGGCTCTCAACCTGAGATTTAAACTCTTGAAATGTCGCAAGGACTCCATCCTTGGTGTTCAAGAAGTAAATCTACGTCTTTCAAGAGTGATCATCGATGAAGAGCACATAGTAAAAATATTTGCTCAAGGAAGAAACAATCATGTGTCCACAAACATCTCTATGTATCAAGTCCAAGATCCCCTTGGATCTACTGTCACTGCTCGAAAAGGACCCCTTGACATTCTTGCCAAGAGCACAACCTATGCAAACACCATCATGCTCGATATGTATCTTTGGAAGGCCTTTCACTATCTTCCATAGAGCGGGAATGCCTCTATAATGTAAATGAGAAAGCATCCTATGCCATAGCTCGCTCAAGCTGCTAGTATCATGTAACAAGTCCTGGACTGGTTGGATAGTCAATCTATACAAGCTGTTTTCTCAAACACTAATCACCTGAGAAAAATCCATGCGTGAGTTCTTGTGCCATGTAAGAACTTTTCCTTCAGATAAAATAACCTTGTAGCCTTTATCCTCTAAGGAAGAAACATAGACAAGTTTCCTTTTCATCCTAGGTGCATATAGTACCTCACTTAATTGAAGAGGTATGTCAGAATCTAGTTGGAAAGAAGAAGATCCAACTCCCTTCACAATATATCTGGAATTATCACCAAGTACAACATGTAGACAAGACTCTTTCTCTACAAGGTGTGTAAGATATTCTTTATATCTAGTCATGTGTCTGGAAGCACCACTTTCAATCAACCAAATATCACTATCAGTAGGAACCCTACCTCAGAGTGCTGAAATGAAGAAGAATGCTTCATATTTTATGTCTTCATCTCTCTGAGGTGGTTCTCAATCAACATCGAAAGTGAATGCATGTTGTCTTCCTTTCTTTCTGGTAGGACAATCTCTCGCAATGTGTCCATACTTGTCACATCTGAAACATTGAATCTTTGAAATGTCTTTTCTATGTTCATGACCTGGAGTTGCTGAAGTTTTCTTGTCTTTGAATGATTTTCTAAAACTTATTCTATTTCTTCTGCCTCTCTTTGCATGAGAAGAAAGAGATTGATTATAATTATAATGGGAGTCTTGCAAACCTCTGACTATAAGTTTGGTTTCCTCCTGAGTGCAAACTACCCATAGATGATCAAACTGAGGTAAGTCTTCTCTTCCATTGATACTTTGAATGAACGGTTCCCAATGACTTGGAAGGGCATTGAGAGTAATCATGACAAGCTCTTTGTCTGTTATTGTTTCTCCAATGACACATAACTGATCTCTAATCGCTGAAATATTCATGAAGAACGTAGTAATGGTGTCATCTTTCGTCATCTTGAGATTTTGAAGTTGATGTTTCAATGTAAGAGCTCTGTTAGTTTTGTTGCTCTCAAACATCTTCTTCAACACATCATACATTATATAAGTTGTCGTTAAGGTAGATATGAGAGGTAGTATATGATCTCTTACTGAATAAATGATTATCTTCCTAGCTTTGACATCATTTGTCTTCGATTCAACCTTTTCTTCATTGGTAGTTGTTGTTGGTAGAGTTCCTTCTATCAATATCAATAGGCCACTCTCTTCTAGACTGATGCATAATCTTGACTTCGAGGAGATGAGTTTGCTTGATCCATCGAGCCTATCTTCCACCAAAGTTTTGTCCCTCATCGCTTGCAGATTTTTCACAAACCCTAACGGCTAGGATAGAAACCCTATCTTTAGAAATATGACGGCTAGGATAGGCTAGAAACCCTAGGTTTCATTGGACTTATAACTACTGACAAGAAGCATTGGAGAGTCAAAAGAACCCCAGTGAGTTACAAAAATCCTCAACGACCTGCAAAAACCCTAGAGGCCAAAATATGCATTTACCTTAGAAACCATAGGGCTGAAAATCCAAACTTCTTCAATTTTCAATTTGAAAGTTGCAGGTGATGCACTAGACTAGGCCATACATGTCTATGCAAAAATTAGGCCCAACGTTCCAAGAGAAAGTGCTAAAACTAGCTTGACAAGGAAAGGGGTAAGGATCGTGTTTTGCAGTTGTAGCAAGAAGGTTACGACTAGCTTGGAAAAGTGATGGAGTAGCTTGTGCAATGGCTCTTCAGGAACACTGCTCTGATACCATGTTGAAATTTTTAATGATTGCTCAAGCACATGTAGTTTCTTTTCAATTTAGCATGAAATTGAACCATAAACAATGCAACAACACAATAGTTGTAGTAACCAAGATCACAAGAAGAACAACCATACACAAGACACAAGAAGTTATCCTGGGAAAACCCTTCTCAACCAAGGGAAAAACCCAACAACCCTTTACTATATTTCCAAGAGAAGAAAATTCACACCATAAACCCTAGCACACACAAGAGGGTGCTCTATGACCAAGAAAATTAGCACATAAGAAGAAGTGCGCACTAAATTTCATATCCCCACAATGTGTTATGAGAGAATGAGATATGATCCACAATGGGGGTGTATCTCTCTTATAAATATATGACCTAACTCATCAAATAGATGTGTCTATTGGCACAATAGGGCCGACTTGTATAACTCAATAATATAATTAATGTTTTACACAATATTAATTATCTTTACATAATAGAGCCGACTTGTACCTTTTACAATACAAATTAGGGTTTCACAATAGTCTTACTCTTTGACAATATAACAAGGGATCTCCCACACATCCACATGTGCTCAACCACAAGGGATGTCACCCTCAATAGATCAACTCAACTAAATCCAACACGTCATCTCAACTCAGTCCAAAGGAGTATGACTCACCTATCACATAGGAATTTTCATAGATCATCTCAACCCAGTCCAAAGGAGAACGATCTAGAGAATGTCTCATGAAGCTGCAATCATCAACAATTTCCATGTTTATGCTTGGGTGTAGCAACAACTGAAATTTGTTTAGAATGGTTATAGAATGTTGTTTTTCCTGACAAATGAAGATTATACATAATGTGCTTGTTCATTTTCTTAATGTAGTTGATGTAATTGTTTTGGGAGATTTTGTCGATATTTCTCAAGTTGAGAATGGATAAGTAGAATCAAGGGTTAAATATGACAGGTAGATACTAGTTTCTTCCTTTTTCAGAAAGTTTTAAAATCTACATGTGACTAATAATATCCATTTAATTTTTAAAACTATGAAATTGATGGATATCTTCATATATATATATATATATATATATATATTCGTGACTCTTATAGAATTAGAACGTTCCAGATGGACCTGTTCACGAGTTATAGTCAGAGTGGATTTTTGGGCATGCTAGATAAAGCCCATCTCCTCAGTTGATTCCATCATACCATTCAGCTTTGAGAATTATAAAGTTGATTTATCATAAACAAAGCATTTTGGGGTCGATTGAGATTTTGTGACTGCCGCTTGATGGAGTGCTTTTATAAAAAAAAAACTAAAAAAAAGAACATTTTCCAGTCGATTGAGCTTTTGGGCTATTGTTACGGCCAGTTGATTGATTCAGTTTTATAACTACCAGTTCTGGTCGCGGTTTCAATTGGGCGGATCGTTCTTTTGTGACATCAAAAGCTCCATGTCTGGGCATTTTAATGCCATTCACAATGATTTACTGTTTTAGTAAAAAATTACTACAATTTGACTGAATGTTTGCAAATTTTTTCATATAGAATATAATCGAAATCCAATCATCCAACAGATAATGGTGATTTTCCAGCTTCGGACAGAATTATGGTTCGCTCCTTGCTCTTTCTTTGTTCGAGCAAGCGACCTCTCTCTCTAAAAATTACTACAATTTGACTGAATGTTTGCAAATTTTTTAGTAAAAGCTCCATGTCTTAAGCTTCTGATGATTAAGCTTCTGATGATCATCATCTGCTTCTAATGATTAAGCAACAACATTCGGATCTGCTTCTAATGATCCGAATGTCTTAGCTCGGCACAGAAGAACCACCCACCACGGTTTCTGCAAAAACAAATACCTATTGTTTCAAAATCGATAGACACTTTTGTCCACATAAAGCAGTCTGCACATACTTACAAAATAGCCGAAAGCAGTCTGCACATACTTACAAAATACATTGTAGAAGCAAAAGAATAGGTTGCTTTCGGTTATGGTATTTGAGGCCGAATCTCTTGAAGTTCATTAAAGTAGCCGATGGTCTATAGCATGAGATTGAACTCAGTTTGACCTTATTAATTGTTTCACCTCTAACTAACCTTAAAAACCATATGATCTGGCTTATTTAATCTTAGATTTTTTTATCAACATTCAATTCTTTTTACTTTTACTAACGTCACATATTTTATTGACTAGATTATTAAACCTTTGATCTAATCTCAACGTTCAATTTGAATTTGTCCTTTACCTCTTCTCCTTCACGGTAACCTGCTATCTTCTTTTCCTCAACGATCGCCTTCTTTCCACAACTTTAAAAATACATAACCTTGATATTCATTTTTCTACATTTGAGTTTTTGGTTATCGGTGATGTTGGGTGGAGTGTTCACTCTTAAAAATGGAGGTTTGGAAAAAGAAGAACACATTGTTTATCTAAAAATATTTAATTACATTCTAAAAAATAATAATTTAATTTTAATCCACTTGAATTTTAAATATATTTAATCTTTAAAGAAAAAAAGTGTGTAAATTTATAAATATATTTACTTTTGAGAATATGGTTTAACCTTTGTGTGAAATTTTAATGGTTTGAGAATATGGTTTAAGGTTTGTGGGAAATTCATTTTTTTCACTATATGGATTTTAATGATACATACATATATATATATATATAGATTTTAATGAAAGTTTTTTTTTTATCAATGAGAGACTTTCTTTGTTAATTCTCCCGGCCATGACAAATAAAATGAATGAAAAATATATAAAGGTTATATATGGATGTAGAATGGTCATAGTTTGTATCATGGTGCAATGTATACTTTCTATGATCCATGTGTGGTGTACTTAAATGTCCTTATAACAATAATAAATCATGATTAATTTTCAAGCTCAATGTCCTTGATTGAGTATAAATTGTCATTGTAAAGTATAAAACAAGTTGATTTCCTTTAAATGTTCTTAGAACAAATATAAATAATCATTTGTAACATGTAAATCAAGTAGATTTGTTTTCAATGTTCTTAGAACAATATAACTCATCATCTGGAAAGTTCCAAATGATTTGCTATCAACGTTCTTATAACAAGTATACATTATTAAATGATTTGTTATCAATTTCCTTAGAACAAGTATAAATAAAGTAGATTTACTATCAATGTCCTTAGACCACGTATAATTTATCATCTATAAAGTTCAAGATGATTTTCTATCAATTTCTTTAAAATGAGGAAAAAACATAATCTGTAAAGTTAAAGATGATTTGGTATCAATGTCCTTTGAACAATTATGATTCTAAGTTTCCTTCTATGTAATGCATCACTTCAGTTCAAAGTTTCTATCTTTGTGACAAAGGAAACACTTCGTTAGATTTTTTTTTTTAAATTGTCAAAAACTTCCTTTTCGTAATGTGTCAAACATAAACCAAACTTTTCATGTGACGAATATAACCCGATGTTGCAATCTGACAAACAAAACCAAAAGTTGCAACATTTAAGGAACATAGTAATGTTGGAATGTGATGAACATAGTAGTGTCACAACTTGAAAAACACCATAACATTGCAATGTGACAAACATAGCCTTGTTGTTGCAATATGACGAACATAGCCCTACCATCACAGCATGAAGAACATAGCCCTGCCATCACAACATGACGAACATAGCCATATTGCCGCAATGTGACAAATATATCCCCATCGTCACAATGTGATGAACATAACCTCATCATCGCATTCCAACGAAAATATCTTGACTTTATAATGTGACAAATATTTCCAAATGTCACAATGTGATGAACACAATCCATTGTCTCAATGTGATGTACACAACCCAATGTTGCAATGTGACAAAAATAGCCCAACACTTCCATAAGATGATCATTTCCTAACATCACAATGTGACAAACATAACCCACTATCAAAACATGAAAAACTTTTTCCAATGCCATATTGTGACAAACAAAATCCATACATCGCAATGTGATGACCATAACCTTACGATGTCATGTTACGAACAAAACCTAATGTCGCAATCTAACAAACAAAACTTGATCAACATTACAATGTGATAGTGCCATAGTAAACCATGGTTAAACATAATCAACATGGTCTAGCATAATTAACTCCACAGGGTCTACGAAGGTCAGCCATGAGCATGCTCACCCATAATCAACCTTTTTCAATCATGGTGAAGGTCAACCATAGTCAACCATGGTGAAGGTCAACCATGATCAACCATACTAAACATTTGCCCACGTCAAGGTCAACCATGGTCAACCATGGGCGAGGTCAAATATATTAAACCATACTCTTGATCATGGTCAACAATAGTCAACCATAGTTAAGGTAATGGTCAATCTTAGTCATAATTAAGGTCAAACATGGTGAATGCCATCCATAGTCATGATCAACCGTGGTCATGGTCAACCATGGCCATCTATAGAAAACAACTATCAAACATGGTTAACCCTTGTCAACCTTGGATAACCATAGTGAAGGCCATTCATAATGAAGGTCAATTATAGTGAAGGTCTAGAAAACTTAAGCATGGTCATGGTCAACCATAATTAACAATGATTATATTTAAAAAAATGATATATATAATATTTTAATATATTAAAAAATATGTATTGGCTTGAATTTTTTCTATTTCGATTTTCCATCTCTAGTTAATAGATCACAAAATATATATTAGTATTTTTTAATATATTAATATATTTTAATATATTAATATATTTTAATATATTTTGTAATATTAATATTTGTTAATACTTTAATATTAATTTATTAAACCAACATATATTCATCATAACCTAAATATATCAAGTGTGGATATGAATCAAATCTCTCGAGGTGAATTTTTTTTTTAGAATGCAAAACTTGAGGAAAGATTAAAGGTTTGCACTTGGAGGGATTTGATCCCTCTCGGCACAATAGATCTGGGTTTAATATGGATCTATGCTCGTCATCCATGGTCATCTATGAACAAAAAATGTCAAACATGGTTGACAATTATCAACCATGGTCAACCATAGTCAATGATGGCCATGGTCAACCAAGGTCAACAATAGTGAAGGTCATGCATAGTAAAAGTATAGGAAAGTTAACCATGGTCATAGTCTACCATAATTAACCATGATCATAGTAATCCAAGGTCAACCATCATTAACCTTGGTCATAGTCAACCATAGTTATCCATGGTCATGGTCAAGCAAGTTCATGGTCAACCATAATTAACCATGATAACCATAGTAAACCTCTCCTTCCCAAAGTGAACTAAGGTTTACCAAAGTTAATCATGGTCATGGTCAATCAAAAGAAACCATGGTCATTGTCAATTACATTATTAATGTATTAATACTTTAATAATGTATTATTATTGCATTACTTTATTAGAGTATTAGTATTTTAGCAATGTATTAATTAATTAATACATTACATTACTAATGTATTAATACTTTAATAATGTATTTATTAATGCACTTAATGTATTAAATGTATTTTTTAATGTATTATTACTGATTGTATTATGAATGCACTACTTTATTAGCGTATCAATACTTTAGCACTATATTAATTAATAATGTATTAATGTATTAATTAATTAATAAAATACATTATTAATGTATCAATCATCTAATAACTAATAATTTACATTGTACATTAATGTAAATTAATATTTTAATTTATACATTACATTAAAGTAACAATGTATTATTAATGTATTAATACTTTAATAATGTATTACTACTTTATTAATACATTGTTTTACTAGCATAGATCCATCTTAACCTTGGATTTATCAATGGTCGAGAATGATCAAATCTC